>JASEVX010000012.1:9422146-9521420 GCA_031761405.1 Serripes groenlandicus
AAAACTTTTCAGGGATATGATGTATTTTCTACTTAGTAAGATAAATAATGTTTTTATATCAAAAATACATTACCAGTCATTTAATACCTGATATATCATCTCTATACACCTTAATTATCAAAAAAAAACGCCCACGTTAGCATATCCCTCACGTATCCGTGACATACACGGCCGCCCGGAAGTACAGGCGCGCACGTGAGCGGGTAGTCACTTTTCATTTTTGGATTCACCGGAGTAGTCGATAAGAAAAATTTATATATATTATTTCTTCTTCCAATTAACTCTTTTGTTTTATAAGGCCCTGCCTTATAATCATTTAATTGTCCAAAGATATTTTGTCTGCATTAACGTCACAGCCGTAAATTATTTACTTTATTGCTGTATTTATTGTTTTGTAGTGGACGATACTCTGAGAAGCACGTGGATTACCCCACCCGCTAATTTCAGTTACCGTCTTCGGGTGCGGAAGTCTTGCTGTTTTCAATACTTTTTCCCTACCCTGTTAGCGATAGTACATTAACTATTGCTGTATGAATTATTGACTGTTCTATTCAATATTTGTGAAAAAATTTTGAAACAAAATTTATTTTCAATATACGTGTCCAAGCTACCGGTGTCCCCGTGGTGTGGATATATAAAAACGGATTATAAACGGATTATATACGGATTATTTACTGTTTGGTGAGTATTTTGAATTATGTCAATGTCAATTACTGGTGAAGGGATGCGGAGCCCATGTGGTCATGCTGTGCACCTATGGGATTCGCATCCGACCTGCGTTGTGTGCACCAAATGCACACAGGCTTCACCTTGCGAGTACTGCTCGACATGGCCTATTTCCATTTGGAAAAAGGTCGTGCGGAGTAAGACTCGTAAAAGCAGGAAGATAAAGAAGACCCCTAAGAGGGTGCCTTTATCTTCATCGAGTGAGGCAGAGTTCGAGGGGTTCTCCCAACCGGACTCTGCAACGGTGTTGAGCGAGTCGAAGGGCAATGCTGAGCCTTCTTCTCCGCTCAACACAGCCGTTTTTCCGCGCGCTGAGGAAATTCGGATGGTAGCTTTGGGTGAGAGTTGCTCCGTCGGGAAACTTCAGAAACCGTACGGAAACAGCAGGGAAAATGCTCAGCTGGATCATTTAACCGCTGAACCTCACCATCTGTCGCCTGGTGTCAGGGCTGGGCCTTCGAAAGAAGGAGTGCCTTTGGTAGCTTTCCGGGATAACCGCATGAGTTGTACCAATCCGACACCATACTCTGAGCTACAGCGGTCTTCGGACAGCTGCAGAGTACCGGTTACCTACGTCGGGGGACGTAGTGTTCCGGAGACTTTGTATAGTGCAGCTTCACTCCTGCCTATGCATAGTCAACCTGGGTTTTGTTGGGCTGAGCAACAAAACCCAAATACCGAGGCACGTCAGGTCACCGGGCAACCGGAGAGGAGTCATTCATTAATGACGCGACCTGTCACCAGTCAGTCCGGGTTGGACTGGACTGGGCCAGTCAGTCACGTTGCCATGACTAGACCAGGTAGTCGCTCACGTATCTGTGATGCGACAGGGCAAAGGTCCGATTGCAAGGACCCAGCCAGGCAAAAGGTTGATCGTTTAGCACCGATTCATCCTGGCAGTCAGACTATCTTAATTGATTCGACGACTAGCCAAAATCGCGCGCATGGAGACATGCCGCATCAGGTCAGTAGCCCATTTCGTTATGGTGCTACGGGCCAATCGGTCACGCCTGTGAATACGACACAAACACCAGTGTCTTATGTAAACACAGGCCAACCGAGTAGTAGGGCATTTTTCAATGCCTCGTCTACACTGCCAGACGACTATGTAAACATGGCGCATCTAGGCACGGGTTCTGTGGTGATAGACCGAATTGATGCTAATTATCGATCGATCTCTGCTCCACTACAGAATCAGAATAATTTAAAGCCTGGTGTTGCACCGGGTTCGATTATTCCTCTGTCTTCCATCGGGTATGGGGGTTACGAAAAATCTTTTTCTTCCCCTGGGGGGACAGTGTATGTCGCAAGACAATATGCTGCTCCTCAATACCAGCCACCGGTCCATAATATGGAACCGGTAGGTGTTAGACAGAGTTCAACGGCCTACCGGGATCAGCATTACCCATCTCATGGGAATTCACTGCTCTCGGGGGGACACCTACTTGATAGGCAGTCCGATTATAGGCAACCTCGGGATCAGAATACATTGCGTCATTCTGTGAACGAGAGGTCGAAACCGTCCCATACGGTTAGTTCGGCCCCGGCAGAAGATTTTGTACGGCCGCCCTCTGCTGCGGAGAGGGGGCCTGCTTCACAAAATCTTCGGCAGAACATGGATTATTCTGAATTATCCATGTCTGAGTCGGACATTGATCTACCGGTTGGAAGACCGAGTGGTCAACCTCAGAGGAGTACACGCAACCCTACATCTTCGTCTAACGATGATGAGGGAAATAGGTCTCCTTCCGATGAGGAGCCAGCTGTAGAGCGTTGGTCTTTTCAGCAGGCTATTGACGAAGTATTTCGGGTGGTGCCGAATACTTTATGCCCTAAGGTTGATGCTCCCCCACGTCGGAAAAACCTTTCGAGCCTAGAGGAACTGAATGTACAGGCTTTTACGCCAGTGCAATTACTTCCTCAAGCTAACAACTTGGGCAGGTTGTTAGACCAATTGCAGTCGACCAGGTCTCTAGAGGCTTTGCCTTCAGGCTGGTCGGTCCCAGTACCCATTTCTAAGGAATGGGTCAATCCTAAAGCGTATTCCACGTCTAAGGAGTTCTTCCCTGTCAAAGTGCCAGCTTTAGACGGGGATGCAGCTAAACTGGGGTTAACTGCACCCGCTTCTGTTCAAGTCTCTTCTAAGACTCTAGAGAAGTGGGAGGCCAGAGCAAGACTGGGTGTAATGGTGTCATCTCATGACAACCATTTCGCAGTCGCTCTGTCTTTGTCGTTAAAAGAGGAGAATATCTCTAGCCTAGGGGCTAACAGAATTCTCGAAGCTTTCGACACAGGCAACAGGCATCTCATGGCACTGAATCTTCAGACCGCCACAGAGATACTGTCCATGAGGAGGGACGCAGTGCTAGCTGCTCCTAACTCATTGCTAACTGCTAGCAAGGACAGCCTGAGGGCCGCACCATTGGAGTCGAAACAACTCTTTGATGGAAGGATTGCTGCAGTGACGGTTTCTGATGCGTCAGAACAGTCTCGACGCCTTTCGGCGAACGCAGCTAAGGCTTTTGCGCAGGGCCAGAAACGTTCAGCGTATTCTGCGAATGTGGGTAGTTCTAAAAAACCCAACCCAGCAAAGAAGCCAAAACGGGATGTAAAGGCGTTTCAGCCTAAACAAACCCCTTCCACGGGTCAAAAAGCGGCTAAACCGAAGCGCCCTTATCAGGGTACTAAGCATCGGCAGCCTGCTAGAGTTAACACGAACCCGAAGCCGCAGCCCTAGGGATTCGCTCCTCTCTATGACAATCCCAAGGTCGGAGATTGCAGTCGGGGGCCGCCTGTCATTTTTCACGGAGGAGTGGGAAAGTATCACAGAGGATCGTTGGATTTTATCTGTGATACGGGAAGGGTATCTGATTCCCTTCATTTCCCCCCCTCCGCTGACAAGCGTGCCGATCGACATGTCATCACGTCATCCGGCCATGTCGGAGGTGATTTCATCACTTCTGAAAAAGAATGCCATAGAGAGGGTTCTCAACCCCAATTCTCGGGGTTTCTACAGCCGTCTTTTTCTTGTTCCGAAGAAAGACGGCAGGTGGAGACCGGTTATAGATTTATCTGCGCTAAATCTATTGATTCCGGTCGAGAAATTCAAAATGGAGTCGACCCGCTCCATCCGAGTAGCAATTCGGAAAGGCGACTGGGCGGTCTCTCTAGATCTAACAGACGCCTATTATCACATCCCGATCGCGTCCTCCTCGAGGAAATACCTTCGGTTTGTGATAGAGGGAGAAGTGTTCCAATTCAGGGCTCTTCCCTTCGGCCTCAAGTCCGCCCCTCGAGTATTTACGAAGATAATCAGTGCTGTGGGAGCCTTCCTTCGCAGGAAAGGACCCCAACTTCTTCAATACTTCGACGATTGGCTTCTCCACAGGACGGATCGTGTACTTTTACTTCACGATCTGTCCCTAGCCTGGCGGACCATTCTGCGATTGGGTTTAATACCCAACACGCAGAAGTCGGAATTAATTCCGTCAAAGAGGTTCACGTTTGTGGGTATGACGTTTCTCACCGACTTAGCGGTAATTCAAGTACCTTCGGACAGAGTTGATTCTCTTTTACAGAAAATCGGTCTCGCACTGGAACAGGCTGCGGTAACAGCTCGATCCATGCTGTCACTTCTGGGTTCCCTGAGTGCAGCAGCCGACCTAGTCTTTCTAGGAAGGCTCCACATGCGACCCCTTCAGTTTCTTTTTCTGTCCCGGTGGCGTCCGTCTGTGGACTCACTGGATCAGGAGATAGCTCTGACGGATTTCTTCAAGTCCCACCTTCGGTGGTGGCTGGATCCGTTAATCTATCAACAAGGGGTACCCTTACTCACACCACCTCCGGATCTGTACCTATTTACAGATGCCAGTGCTGCGGGTTGGGGAGCTCATTTAGAGCCGCAGGGCCTAACAGCCCAGGGCATGTGGACAGCGGAGGAGAAGTGTTTTCACATAAACAACTTGGAACTGAGGGCAGTCCTGCTAGCCCTCAATCAGTTCGCTGCCTCCGTTGCGAACAAAACTGTTTTGTTGTCGACGGACAATACTACTGTTGTGTCGTACATTCGCAGGCAAGGAGGAACGCACTCCCATCTTCTCTTTTTAGAGACTTGGAAGTTACTCCTTTGGTGTCAGGCGACGTCGTTAGTACTTCTAGTAAAACACGTCCCAGGTCGTCTAAATGTCTTAGCAGACAGTCTATCCCGCCAGAACAAAATTCTTCCGGCGGAATGGACATTGAACCAGAGTGTGTTGAACTCAGTGTTCATGCGGATCGGGACACCCCTGGTGGATCTTTTCGCCACCAGAGTCAATCATCGGCTGCCACTTTATGTATCCCCGATGTACGATCCTGCAGCTTGGGCAGTGGACGCACTGACCCTCGATTGGAACCTCCTGTTCGGGTATGCGTTTCCCCCGTTCATACTGGTTCCGATCGTACTTCAAAAGGTTCTTCGCTCGCAACAGTGCAAAATACTGTTGATAGCACCCTGTTGGCCCCAGAGGTCGTGGTTCAGCGACCTCCTGGCCTGTCTCTCGGCAAATCCAATACGACTTCCTATTCGAGAAGACGTACTGTTTCAGCAACCAGGTCGGCGTCTTCATCCCAACCTGGTAATGCTACATCTTCACGCCTGGACATTATCAAGCGTTCTGTCCGAGAGAGAAACTTTTCTCAAAAAGTTGCCTCTCGTATCGCACAATCAAGAAGACGATCCACTAGAATCGTTTATGATTCCAAGTGGAGAGTTTTCTCAGATTGGTGTGGTACAAGGTCGATCAATCCGGAGTGTCCCTCTGTAACTCGGATTGCCGATTTCCTTCTTTTTCTTTTCGAAGAAAAACAACTGGCAATTAGTACGGTGAAAGGCTACCGTTCTATGTTATCGAACACGTTTAAGTTCATTGGGGGAGAGAGTATTGGTTCAAATCCGTTTCTCTCGGAACTTATACGCTCGTTCGAATTAGAGAAACCCGTTTGTAGGAGTTTAACTCCAAAATGGGATTTGTCTTGCGTCCTTTGGTCGCTTACTAGAGCTCCATACGAGCCTCTAGTATCGGCGTCTTTAAAGTTTCTAACTTATAAAACCGTCTTTCTTTTAGCTTTCGCTACAGCTCGTCGAAGGAGCGAATTACATGCTCTTTCAGTAGAAACAGGGCATATCAGATTCAATGAGTCTGATGGCTCTTTTACTCTACTCTGTCAACTGGGGTTCCTGGCTAAAAACCAGTTACCTTCGGTTTCACCTTCGCCGATCACAGTTCCCATCCTTTCGGCGACCTGTGGTCCTTCTGATTCCGACAGAACCCTTTGTCCCGTTAGGTCTCTTAAGCATTATCTTAAGAGAGTTGAAGGGACTCGGGGTCGGAGAAAGAGGTTATTTCTTCCTCTTATAGGTTGTAAAGATATTTCGGCGGCATCTATTTCCCGCTGGATATCTATTACTATAAAATTAGCTTATAAAGACCTGTCTAGTCGAGATCTCTCGTTTCTGCGGATTCGTCCGCACGAGGTTAGAGCTCTCTCTACAAGTTGGGCATTCTCTAATAATGTTCCTCTTGAAGAGATTCTTCAAGCGGCAGTATGGAAGTCGCAATCAACCTTTTCGTCTTTCTACTTACGTTCTATGGCTAGTCAGTCAGATAACTTGTTCTCTCTGGGTCCCCTTGTGGCTTCTCAGCGAGTTGTTCGCTAATTATTATAATCCAACACATAAATAAAGTGAATACCGATTGAAACTGTATTCAATGTCCACTATCACTTTATACTACCGTTGGAATCAAGTATGTTTGTTCTGAAAAATATGGAATAATATACTACTACGTACCTGGAACGACAGTAAGTATTGGTCGAACCTCCCGTCCTATGCTACGAAGTCATCAGGTATTAAATGACTGGTAATGTATTTTTGATATAAAAAAGTAAAACATATTTTTATTAGAAAATACTTACCAGTCATTTATAGAGTCCCACCTCCCAACCCCGCGTCGTCACCAATACTTAACGGTGAATGAAAAGTGACTACCCGCTCACGTGCGCGCCTGTACTTCCGGGCGGCCGTGTATGTCACGGATACGTGAGGGATATGCTAACGTGGGCGGTTTTTTTTGATAATTAAGGTGTATAGAGATGATATATCAGGTATTAAATGACTGGTAAGTATTTTCTAATAAAAATATGTTTTACTTTAAAAAACTTCATTTTTGTCATTTTGCACACAATTCATAGGGGACCAAATTATCCACACTTCTCTTCCTCCTCACTTTTTCCCCACATACAAACTTTCTGACACCTGACTGCTACAGACATTTTTGTGTCATCCTGCGTAGCATGGTAGGCACTTGGGGATTACTTTTTTGTTTGTGTCCGGCGTCTGTCTGTCACACTTTCAGGTGACACAAGTGCTCTGCGGAGCACTCCATTCTAGTTAGATCACCTGAGCCAAAGGCTCAAGGTGATCTATTCTGAATAATCTCTGTCCGTCTTCCGTCGTTAATCTTTTGTTTTAAACAACAATTCCTACATCAGTGGACCAGATTCAAACAAACTTCACAGGAATGATTCTTTGGTGGTCCTTTTTCAAAATTGTTCAAACATTTAAATTCTGCTGCATCAGAAAAGGGGGAAAATAGCAAGTCTTTAAAATTCTTCTTCTCTGAATCCACTTGTCTGATTCCAATATAATTTCATCGATTATGTTCCTTGTTTGAAAACATTTATAAATATTTGACAAAAGGATAAATTGCTCTAAAACAAGCAATTTCAGTCCTTTTGCCACTGTGTTTTCAACTTTATTGATTATTTGTACTATCATTTATAAAGAGTTTCAATTAGTGTACATATATATGTCTTAACCCTTTCCCTCATATAGACGCTTTCTGACGCCTCTGCAGCAGACGGCGTTTTGAAAACATAGTGACAAAAGAAGAAATTGCACAAAACGTGCAATTTCTCCTTTTGCCACAATGTTTTCCACTTTTTGTCATAGGTTATCCATTCAATTATGGAGATTTTCTATGTTTTGACAAAATAAGTTCAAAGTCGTCTGCTGCAGAATTGTCGTATGAGGGAAAGGGTTAACCCTTTTCCTTATCTTTTTGAAAACGTTGTGTCAAAAGGAGAAATTGCTCATTGCGCGAAAAAGCCACCAGAGCTAAAAATAGAAAATTCTTAAAATGCCATCTCTTAAACCTCTGAACGTTGCTCAGGTTACCTACTACTAAGCTTTTACAAACTGTTCAAAATGTCCGCCAGGGCTCAATATAGAAAAATCTAAATGACGTCTTCTCAAATCACTGGCTCAATTTTTAAAATAATTCCACACAGATGTTCCTTCCGTGGCTCTCTAACAAAATGTGTTCAAATTCTGCCCCGACGCGACGGTGGTTGCGTGAGCTAAAAATAAAAATATCTTTAGAAGACATCTTCTCCTACACTATTGTCTCAATTTAAAATATTAATACACACAAATGGTCCTTTAGTGGCACTCTACAGTAAGTGTGCAAACAGGTCTGCTCTGCTTCACAAGAATGAATGTATATTGTTTTATGGCGCATCGACAGCTAAGGTCATTTAGCGCGCAATTAAATTTAATTATTCATGATCCCTGGGTAAACAAACCAGTACTAGGCTAGAAAATGTGCCTTGCCCAAGGGCACTCCACCATGACCGTAGTGCCTGCTTCACAAGATGGCTACATCTCCATCTCTGGCAAAAACTCATGACTTTTACTGTCTCTCCTTCTCAGGAACAATTAAAGTCATGTCTATTTCATTTTTTCCATCTATGCTTCAATGGTGAAGTGGTAGAATGTCTCCATCTGGTGCGGGAGGTAACAGGTTTCATCAAGTCATACCGAAGACTTTTAAAGTGGTAGTAATGGTTGCCCCTCCTTGGTGCTCAGAGTTGCAGGGGTTGGAAAACATTGTGGCAAAAGGAAAAATTGCACGTTTTGTGCAATTTCTTCTTTTGTCACTATGTTTTCAAAAATTAGCATTACAGCTGAATGGCTGGTGCCAGGATAAATGTACTTATAGTATTGGTAACTTACCTATAGATGGAAATGCCGTGATATAACTGTTGTTCAAAGCACCAAACATTCAGACCATCACTGGCACAAAGTCATGTAATATTACTCTCTCTACTTGCACAAAGTTATCTCTGTCTGTCTGTCTGTCTGTCTGTCTGTCTGTCTGTCTGTCTGTCTGTCTGTCTCTCTCTCTCTCTCTCTCTCTCTCTCTCTCTCTCTCTCTCTCTCTCTCTCTCTCTCAATCTTTTGCACAAAGTCATGTCTATTTCTTTCCCTCCATCTCTAGCGCATCTTCATGTCTATATTTAGTCTCTCTGTCTAAATCTCTGGCACAAAGTCATGTTTATTACTCTCTCTCTCTCAATCTCTTGCACAAAGTCACTTATAATGCATTAACAGACAATGAAAACTGGCAAATTGATATGAATGAGTCTTCACTGTTGGTAGAGGTTACATGACGGTGCTCATGTTTGAAACCATTCCCTCATACGGACGCTTTCTGACACCTCTGAAACAGATGACTTTTGAAAACATTGTGGCTAAAGAAGAAACAAAGTTTTCCACTTTTAGTCATTGGTTATCCTTTCAATTGAAGATATTTTTTATTTTTTGACAAAATATGTTCAAAGTCGTCTGCTGCAGATTTCTTGTATGTGGGAAAGGGTTAAACCTTTCCCACATTCAACAAATCTGCACTTTTTAAGAAAGTGTCATTTATTGATAAGAGTTGAAAACATTGAGGCAAAACTAAAAAATAGCTAATTAACCCTTTCCTTCATATAGACGCTTTTTGACGCCTCTGCAGTAGACGACTTTTTGAAAACATAGTGACAAAAGAAGAAATTGCTCAAAACGAGCAATTTCTCTTTTTATCTCAATGTTTTCCACTTTTAGTCATAGGTTTGACAAAATATGTTCAAAGTCGTCTGCTGCAGAATTGCCATATGAGGGAAAGGGTTAAGAAAGTGTAATAATTTTTTGATAAGAGATGAAAACATTGAGGCAAAGCTAAAAAATAACTAATTAAAAGTAATTTTTACTTTGGCCACGATGTTTATAATCAATTATTAGTCATCTGCTGCAACTGAGTCAGAATGTGTCTGCAACTGGTTAAGGGTCAATGAAAGTGTTAGAGAAGTGTTTTAATTTGGCTAAGAGTTCCGGTGATTGTTTTAGCTGATAGATAATGCATTGGTATGCTGAAAATGAGTGTTACCTTAAGGCAAGTTATTTTTATTGCCAGAGACACTACATCAGAAATACAGTTAAAACCAATACAAAATATACATTTATATTGCTCTGATACCTGGTAAACTTTATTATTACATAGAGACCTACTATTTTAATATACATGGAGACCAATACAAATTAAACATCTATATTACATGGAGACTTGTAAAATTTAAAATTTCATAGAGACTTGTAAAATTTAAAATTTCATGGAGACCGGGGTAAATATTAATATTACATGGAGACCTGGTAAATATTAATATTACATGGAGACCTGGTAAATATTAATATTACATGGAGACCTGGTAAATATTATATTACATGGAGACCTGGTAAATATTATATATTACATGGAGACCTGATAAATATTATATTACATGGAGACCTGGTAAATATTAATATTACATGGAGATCTGGTAAATATTATATTACATGGAGACCTGGTAAATATTATATATTACATGGAGACCTGGTAAATATTAATATTACATGGAGTCCTGGTAAATATATTACATGGAGACCTGGTAAATATTAATATTACATGGAGACCTGGTAAATATTAATATTACATGGAGATCTGGTAAATATTATATTACATGGAGACCTGGTAAATATTATATATTACATGGAGACCTGGTAAATATTATATTACATGGAGACCTGGTAAATATTATATTACATGGAGACCTGATAAATATTATATTACATGGTGACATGGTAAAATATTAATATTACATGGAGACCTGGTAAATTTTAATATTACATGGAGACCTGGTAAATATTATATTACATGGAAGACCTGGTAAATTTTATATTACATGGTGACATGGTAAAATATTAATATTACATGGAGACCTGGTAAATTTTAATATTACATGGAGACTTGGTAAATTTTAATATTACATGGAGACCTGGTAAATATTATATTACATGGAGACCTGGTAAATATTATATTACATGGAGACCTGGTAAATAATATATATTTCATGGATTCCTGGTAAATATTAATATTACATTGCAAACCTGGTAAATTTTGATATTACATGGACCCCTGTTCAATTTAAGTATTATATGAAGACCTGGTAAATTTTATATTACATGGAGACCTGTTCAATTTAAAGTAACCCTGTCTCACATGTATCAAGTATGCAGCAGAAGACTTTAAAAATGTCAACGCTTTTAAAATATTTAAACTCTTTATGAATGATAGTACAATCATCAAAAAGTTGAAAACATTGAGGCCAAAGGAGAAATGTTCTAAGTTTGAGCAAATTCACTTGCTACCACAATGTTCTCAAAAGTGGTCTGCTTTAGATGCCTCTGCACTTGGGAAAGCCAGAAGCTTGTCTTTCATCTCTTAGATAACAAGGAAACCTATAAACAGAGCTCTAGAGATAAGGGGCGGTTTGAATCTTATAAAATCCTTATTTTAACTACTCACCCTATGGTGTGGGTACTCAAAAGATTCCTTGCAATGATACAAATCTTTTCAGTATCATAGTCATAGGGTTTGTTTGGATAATTATAGAAATATTGCGGGGGGGGGGGGGGGGGGGGGGGGGAAAGGAGTTGTATACCCCTCCTTATCGGGACATCTGTATAAACCAGAGGACTAGATAAGGAGGAGTAAATAAGTCTTTCTTCCATGACATCTTTGTTAGCACTCATTTAAACCTATGTTGTGGGTACTCAAAAGAATCGTCTCACTGAGACGATTCTTTTGAGTACCCACAACATAGGTTTTGCAGGTCAAATAAGGGTTTTAGATCAAGAAAAACGCTCATTATCTAGAGCTCTGAATTAAACCAAATGTATCATTAGTGATGTTTCTAACTGTAGGGGTCTCCATTTGAACCAGGGCGTAGAGAGAAAGGCATGTCATCCTAATTGTGTGATGTAATGGTCTGAATCATCCTGGAAAAACCTGACTAATGTGACCTGAGACTAATTCTAATTACAGTCCAACCTGTACTCAAAAAGACCACCTTTGTTTCTCAATTCCCTGTCTTTAGCAAGCAATTTCCCAAATACTCATTTTCTGCATAAATGACCCTGCAATTAAAGACCACCTTTGTTTAACAATTCCCTGTCTATAGCAAGCACACTTTTAATTTCCCAATTACTCATTTTCTGCATAAATGACTGCAATTAAAAAAAAAAAACCTGTGACCAAAGACCATATTTTTCTCTTCTCTAATGTTTCACAGACATCTCTTGTTAAATAAGGAGCTTGTGGCTCAGATGTAGAGTGCCTGCCTCATGGTCCCATAGGAACCAGGTTTGATACCCCTGCAACACTACTTTCTTCAAAAGTCGTCTTAAGCTGTTTTATGTCATCAGGTATAGGACCAATCTGACAAGGAAGGATCTTCCAAGAAAGGTAAAATGTCGGATGTTTGTAACTGTAGATGGATAGTCCTTCAGATAGAGAGAGACATGGTGTAACAGCATGACATCAGTCAAGACTTGATTAATTAAATTAACACTTTCGAACCTGAAAGCAATTTGCAGCAGGTAACATTACAAAACACACATGGGAAAAAGTATGGAAAATCTCTATCAAAGAAAGCATGATTATTGAATGGAGTTGTAAACATTGTGGCAAAAGGAGAAATTGCTCATTTTGTCATAATGTGCTGCTGCAGGTGTGTCAAATGTTATCTGCATGTGGAAAAAAAGGGTTAACCCTTCCCAATATACAGTTTCTTTCTGATGCCTCTGTTTGCAGAAGACTTTTAAAAAACATTGTAGCAAAAGTAGAAACAGCTCGAGATTAGCAATTTTTCATTTGGCGACATTGTTTTCAAGTTAACTCAATAATTATTTTTCATTTATAGAGAGTTTCGACATTTTTCATGAAAAAATGATTAAAGTCGTCTGCTGCAGATTTGTTGTAGGTGGGAAAGGGTCCAGTCCCTCAGGTTGTGCATGTTGGATGTGTAATATACCTCACAATAAAACATTAGAAGGTCTAACATATATATGAGATATAGTGCATGGAAAAAGGTATAACCCTTTCCCTCATACGACAATTCTGCAGCAGACGACTTTGAACCTATTTTGTCAAAACATAGGTTATCCATTCATCCTATGACAAAAAGTGGAAAACATTGTGGCAAAAGGAGAAATTGCACGTTTTGTGCAATTTCTTCTTTTGTCACTATGTTTTCAAAAAGCCGTCTGCTGCAGAGGCGTCAGAGGGAAAGGGAGAAGTAATAGTGTTTCTGAACAGTGTAGATATGAGCCGGTCAGTGAGAAAACCAACATTATGGACTCTGCGTAATGTATCGACCCAGATTGCCTGCGCAATCCTCGCAGGCTAATCTGGGCCGACACATTCCATCTCGGGGGGGGGGGGGGGGGGGGGGGGGGGAGAGATAGAGGTATTGAGTAATGATTCTTGGAACAGAAAATCCACAGGAGGCGATAAGTGTCTCCGGGTTAGCCTGTGTGGCATGCTTAGGCTGATCTGGGTCGATACTTTACGCAGGGTCCATAATGTTGGTTTTCTCGTGCGATGGCTCATAATATATAGGTAATCAGATCAGCCTGTGCATCAGCTTCTTATTAGATTATACACAAGTTAAAAGAAGCTTCTAACAAGCCATTGGAATTAACACTTTCCCTCATACGACAATTCTGCAGCAGATGACTTTCAACATATTTTGTCAAAAAATAGAATATCTCTATAATTGAATGGATAACCTATATGACTAAAAGTAGAAAACTGTGTCAATTGCTCGTTTTGAGCACTTTCTTCTTTTGTGACTATGTTTTCAAAAGCCGTCTGCTGCAGAAGCGTCAGAAAGCATCTATATGAGGGAAATGGTTTATATGTGACCAGTGAAGATCCGGCTCCAAAACTGCAAAAGTTTTATCTGTTCTCAGAATTTGTGCTCAAGTATCTGATTGGTCATAAGCAAATTTGTTCTCCAAATTGACCAATCAGAATCCTTTATTTGCCAAGAGCATGGAGTGCTTTTCAGAGTTTTATAGTTCCGAACACTGGTTCTGCATTGTTCCCAAAAGCCAACTTGTACCTTTTTTACATGGCCTGATCTTGGTCTACATTATTTTGCTACTTGTGTATCAATATATGCACAATATATTACTCCCATTTGTTTGCAAGAACTTAACCCTCTCCCACGAACAACAAATCTGCAGCAGACAACTTTGAAAATATCTAGGCCATACTAGGGAAAAGTTTGAAAATTGTAAAAAAAAAATCTTGAATTATGTTGAAAACAGTGTGGCTAAGGGAGAAATTGCTCATTTGTCCTTTTGCCACACTGTTTTTAAAAGTTGTCTGCTGCAGATGCATCAGAATGCATCTATATAAGTGGGTTAAATAGAATTGATGATGATGATCGATACTTGTTGCAGGAATTTACCGGGGTAAGGGTGATAAACCTCACTATTTGCAGTATTCAGTAGTGTAGAGGTATGCGCTGCAGACAATATTCATTAGTGTTCTGTAGCATAAATAATCCTAATGACAGAACATAAATGTCACTGGGTCTATTGGGAATTGGCTAAAAAAAAGATACAAAAACACTTCTGGGAAATTACTGCTGGAACCTGTCCTACCCTGGACATAATGTATGACTCAATAACCCCTTTCCAACATACAAAGTGCCTTCTTACGCCTCTACAGCAGACCAATTTTGAAAACAGTGTGGCAAAAGGAGAAATTGCTGATAATTAACGAGCAATTTTGCCTTTTGACTCCATAATTTCACCTCTATTCAATAACAGAATACCTTCATTTATAGAGATTTTCCATATCTTTGCCTGGACGTTTTCGAAGTCACGGGTTCGCTTCCAGGTCGCGTCATACCGAAGACTTTAAAAATGGTATTAATGGCTGCCCTCCTTGGTGCTCAGGGTTGCAGGGTTAGCATAACATTAGGACTGACGGGCTGGTGTCAGGACAAATGGACCAGTAGTACTGTACTGTTAACTTACTCAGGTAATGCCTTGATATAAATGTAAAATATTGTCGGTCTCAATGTTAAAGGTCAAGGTCACAATAAAACAATCTGTAAATTTTGTTATTGGAATATAAATCATTTTATCATTCTTCATGATCAGATTATGATACTTCACACATGCAATTTTCATGTCCAAAATATTAAGATCCCATTGAGGATCTATAGGTCAAAGGTTAAGCTCATAATGAAAACATCTTTGAACATAGCTGTAATACTCTTAACCCTTTCCCACTTGCAACAAATCTGCAGCATAGTGACAAAAACCCGAAAAAATGTCCATAAAAGATAGCTTTATTCTTAAATAAAGTTAAAGTTTTTATTTTGGTGAGGTGTTTTGAGTATCGTGAGAGTACTTTGCATGGCAGATTAAACTTGCAATGATATCTGTTATCTGCCCAAACATGAAGAATGCTAATATTTACATCTCTTAACCCTTTCCCTCATACAACAATTCTGCAGCAGACGACTTTGAACATATTTTGCCAAATAATGGAAAATCTCCATAATTGAATGGATAACCTATGACAAAAAGTGGAAAACATTGTGGCAAAAGGAGAAATTGCACGTTTTGTGCTATTTCTTCTTTTGTCACTATGTTTTCAAAAAGCCGTCTGCTGCAGAGGCGTCAGAAAGCGTCTATATGAGGAAAAGGGTTAAATTAAAGTAGATCATAAGCTCGATACATCTCAAATCCAAGTATCAATCGTGTACCAAAATAGCATCAACGGGATGGGATGGATTACTGTTTACTTTGTCTCTGCATCACTGATGGAACTATATATTTGGTGGTTTATTATTTATAGGTTAATTGGTTTGCAATATTGCGTAACAAGTCAACAGACTGTTCAGAAACTAGTTCCTGTTAGCATTGTGGCAATTGTCAAACCAATTGCACCAAAAACTACATCAGAATACTGTTCGGAAACACATCTAGGTGGAAGTATTGAAAATCACTCTAAATGACAGTGTTAATTAGTATTTAATAAAGTTGTGAATATTGTAGTAGAATGTCAAAGGTTTAAAGGTCCACTATGGAGGAATCAAGAAGGATTTTAATTAGAGGGAAAGGTTAACCCCTTCCCTCATGTGACAATTCTGCAGACCCTGATCATATTTTGTCAAAAAATAGAAAATCTCTATAATTGAATGGAAAACCTAAAACTAAAAGTGGAAAACATTGTGGCAAACGGAGAAATTGCTCATTTTGAGCAATTTCTTCTTTTGTCACTATGTTTCCGAAAAGCCGTCTGCTGCATAGATGTCAGAAAGCGTATATATGAGGGAAAGAGTAAAGAAGACATATGTTCCATGCCTGGTAGAGTAAATTGTTTCTTGCATGCATCATGATTGATTTTATCCTATTGAACGGTGTTTATTTGTGAACTCCATTATTGTTTTATATTTTTGAACCTGTGTTTATTTGTGAACTCGGCTATTGTTTTAACCTTTTCAACCTGTCTTTATTTGTGAACTCTGTTATTGTTTTATCCTTTTCAACTGTGCCTCCCATTATTGTTTTATCCTTTAGATCGGTGTTTGTTGTTTGACGGTTATTGGGACATGGGGGAAAAGAAGGATGTGTTTGTTTGGTTTGGGTTTTAGGCTGCTTTCAACAGCTACAGTCATATCGCAGCGGACAGGAAATAAGATATTTGCCCCTCACCTTATATTATATCAAGATAAAAACATAAACGGTATGAATACAATTCAACCCGACCTGCTGGAGCTCAGAAGTTACACTGACTGCAAGCGTTCAGACCCATTGAGCCGACTCTAAAAGTTAAAGCAAGGGGCATACTGTGGCTGGCACTCTTTAATAGAGCGTGCCCCAGCAACAGGTGCAGGAAAAGGAGAAATATATCCGAATGAATCCCTTACACAATGCAAACAGCATTTGACAGACTTTTTGTGTCACCCTGCGAGAGCATGGTAGGCACTTAAGGATTCCTTTTTTTTTGTCCTGCATCTGTCCGTCCTTCTGTCTGTCCGTCACACTTTTTCGTCTCACTTTCAATGAGCAGGTGCAGGTGACACACGTGATCCGAGGAGCACTCCATTCTAGTTTTAAAACATTATAGGAAAAGTAGGAATTCTTAAAACAATATGTATTGTATGAGGGAAAGGGTTAAAAGGTCATCTGCAGCAGAGGGGTCAGATGTCAAATGTTTCAGGGTTTTACCCTTTCTCTCATACATATTATTTCTGATGCCTCTGCAGCAGACAGCTTTTGAAAACATTGTGGCAAAAAGCAGAAATTGCTCATAATGAGCAATTTTTTCTGTCAAAATGTTTTCAACTCCTTTCAATATATAAGCATACATTCATTTGTCGAGAAAAAACATTTTCTTGCATATAGACCGTTTTCAAAGTAGTCTGCTGCAGATTTGTTGTATGTGGGAAGGGGTTCACTTGTTATGCAGTTGAATGAGATTACTTTTCTAATTGCAGAAAAATCCATTTGCAATCATCAGATGAAGCTCTTTGATGCATAAATTTCTAAGCCTGATTAGGTTTGCCTCTTCTGCTTTATCCCGGAGTATTTAATTAGCTCTTTTTCCCACAATTTCTCTCTTATTATTAAAGCAAACCCAATGTTGTGGGTACTCAAAAGAATCGTCTCGCTGAAACAATTCTTTTGAGTACCCACAACATGGGGTTAGAGAGTCAAATAAGGATTTTAGAAGATGCAAAACACCCCTTATCAGATTCTAGAGCTGTGTTTACCCTTTCCAACCTGCAGATGCATTTACACACACCTGCAGCAGACAACTTCTGAAAACAGTGGCAAAAGGAGAAATTGCTCATCATTAGCAATTTATTCTTTTGCTATAATGTTTTCAACTGTATTAAAAAAAAAAATTCTATATAGATAATTTTCATATACTTGCTTATATGTTTTCAAAGACCCCCGCCCGCATCAGATTTGTTGTGTTTGGGAAAGGATTTACTTGCAATTACCAGTGAGGCCCTCATGGAAGATTGACTTGCATACAATGTCATGTACTATGTCAAATGAGTGTCCTCTATAAATAAAGCCTTTATTATTATTATTATTATTATTATTAATCATGTCCCATGAGAGTTGTTTAAGGAGCAAAATATGTCTGTATGGAAATGCTTAATTGTTTTGTTAACTTAGAAGGAAAAGTAAATTTGATATATGATTTATTTAAAATTTAAATATTTAAATAAGCTTTAATTTTGAAAAGTGAATACAGATTTGTTCAAAATAGAGAAGTGTTGAGGAGGCAAATTGCATTATTAAACAGTGTTGGGTTTCTATAATTCAGCTTGAATCTGGCTGAATTGAAAAATCTGGATTACTTTTGATTGTAGTTTCTCTGTTTCTTGAAATATTCAGTACCTAATCTTAATGATGCGGACTTTTTTCTGTACTGATAATTAAGTCTTGTTCTTTGAAAAAACAAAAAAAAACATTTAAGAGATTATTTTTCACTGAAAGTAAACCCTTTCAATTAAACCTTTCCCTATAATACGACAATTCTGCAGCAGACGACTTTGAACATATTCTATCAAAAAATAGAAAATCTCTTTAATTAAATGGATAACCTATGACATAAAGTGGAAAACATTGTGTCAAAAGGAGAAACTGCTCGTTTTGAGCAATTTCTTCTTTTGTCACTATGTTTTCAAAAAGCCGTCTGCAGCTGAGGCGTCAGAAAGCATCTATATGAGGGAAAGGGTTAAACAGATTATTTTTCACTGAAATTTAACCCTTTCAATTAAAATAGACTTGTCCAGCTTTACATTTGGAATTCTCCATATAATTTTCCCAGAATATCAAGATTAGAATGTTGAGTTGAGCGGCCAACGGTATAGAGCCTGGGCAGATGATGCAGCGTGCCTGCTGGTCACTGGCTCCATACTGCAGTCTGGTCACGAAATCAGTTCCTGCCTTCAAAATGTAAATTTTCACTTAATCAATTAGATTTTTTAGCTCACCTGAGCTTTGCTCAAGGTGAGTTATTGTGATCGCCTTTTGTCCGTCGTGCGTCGTGCGTCGTGCGTCGTGCGTCAACTTCTTCTCCTCAGTAACCAGTGGGTCAATTTGGATGAAACTTCACAGAAAGCATCCTCTCATTGACCTCACCAGAATTCCTTCAAATTTTTGGGATCCATGCAAAATTCTGGTTTCCATGGCAACGAAACCGAAAAAACTTCAAAATTCTTCTTCTCCCAAATTGGTTGGCAGATTTTCAAATAATTTTGTAGAAATGTTCCTTGGATGACCCTCTATCGGATTCCTTCAAGCCGTGTTGATTGGTCGAAAAACATGGCCGCCATGGGGGGGCGGGGCTATTTTGCCTTATATGGCTATAGTGAAAACTTAAAAAATCTTCTCCTCCGAAAGTGTAAGGCCGATTTTCAAATAATTTTGTAGAAATGTTCCTTGGGTGACCCTCTATCAGATTCCTTCAAGCCATGTTGATTGGTCGAAAAACATGGCCGCCAGGGGGGGCGGGGCTATTTTGCCTTATATGGCTATAGTGCAAACTTAAAAAATCTTCTTCTCCAAAAGTGTCAGGCCGATTTTCAAATAATGTTGTAGAAATGTTCCTTGGGTAATCCTCTATCAGATTCCTTCAAGCCATGTTGATTGGTCAAAATACATGGCCGCCAGGGGGCGGGGCTATTTTGCCTTATATGGCCAAAGTGAAAACTTAAAAAATCTTCAACATCTTCTCCTCAGTAATCAGTGGGTCAATTGGGATGAAACTTCACAGAAAGCATCCTCTTAATGACCTCACCAGAATTCCTTCAAATTTTAGGGATCCATGCAGAATTCTGGTTTCCATGGCAACGAAACGAAAAAAACTTCAAAATTCTTCTTCTCCCAAACTGGTTGGCAGATTTTCAAATAATTTTGTAGAAATGTTCCTTGGATGACCCTCTACCAGATTCCTTCAAGCCATGTTGATTGGTCAAAAAACACGGCCGCCAGGGGGGCGGGGCTATTTTGCCTGATATGGCTATAGTGAAAACTTAAAAAATCTTCTCCTCCGAAAGTGTCAGGCTGATTTTCAAATGATTTTGTAGAAATGTTCCTTGGGTGACCCTCTATCAGATTCCTTCAAGCCATGTTGATTGGTCGAAAAACATGGCCGCCAGTAGGCAGGGCTATTTTGCATTATATGGCTATAGTGAAAACTTAAAAAATCTTCTCCTCCAAAAGTATCTGGCCGATTTTCAAATAATTTTGTAGAAATGTTCCTAGGGTGACCCTCTATCAGATTCCTTCAAGCCAAGTTGATTGGTCGGAAACTGGCTGCCAGGGGGCGAGGCTTATATAGCTAAAGTGAAAAAAAAAAAAAATCAGGTGAGCGATTCAAGGGCCATCATGGCCCTCTTGTTTTTTTTAAGGGCCACATTTCATGTTCTTAACCCTTTTCCACAACTTTGAAAACTAATAGGCAAAAATATGGAAAATCTCTTCATAAAATAAGTTTTTGTTCTCCTAATGTCATTATGTTTTCAAAAGTGGTCTGCTGCAGAGGTGTAAGAAGGCGACTGATTGTTGGGATAAGGTTTATACGAAACACATGTGAAAACAAACCTTTAAAGACACTCCAACCTTCTACCCCTTTCCCACCTTACAGACACATTTTGACGCATCTCCAGCGGATGACTTTTGAAAACATTGTTGCAAAAGGAGAAATTGCTCAAATTTACCGTAATGTTTTCAACTTTATTTAACAATCATGGAAATTTTTCAGGTTTTTGTCACGTCATCTGCTGCAGATTTGTTGTATATGGGAAAGGATAATAGAAAGGCCAAAAAAAAGGCCAATTAAAAGAGAGTGACTTTTACGTCAGTATCAATTTACCTTCAATATAATTGGAAGAGCAAGGATATTGTTTCAGACATTTATTGTTATAAATTGGATGTAAACCCTTACCTTGAGTGACGATCCCTTCTGATGCCTAATACTCAGCAGGTGACTTTTGCAAACATGATGTGAAAAGGAGACACTGGTCAAAACAAGAATTTACCTTTTTCCCCCACAATGGTTCTTATATTACTCTGCCCCAAAAGTTTTTCAATATTCGTAATGAGAAAACTATCCTTTTGCAAAAAATGTTCAACACTATTTAAAATTATCCTTTCATATTATAGAAATTTGTCCTATTTTTGTCTAGATATATTTTAACCCTTTCCCTCAAACGACAATTCTGCAGCAGACGACTTTGAACATACTTTGTCAAAACATGGAAAATCTCTATAATTGAATGGATAACCTATGACTAAAAGTGGAAAACATTGTGGCAAAAGGAGAAATTGCTCGTTTTGAGCAATTACTTCTTTTGTCACCATGTTTTCAAAAAGCCGTATGCTGCAGAGGCATCAGAAAAGCGTCTATATTAGGGAAATGGTTAAATGGTAGTTAAGGCTTTCCCTTCATGGCAATCAGGATTGTCGGGTTATCATTAACCCTTTCCCACATACAACAAATCTGCAGCAGACGACTTTGAAAAAATAGTGACAAAAACCTGAAAAATCTCCATAAAAGATGGCTTAATTGTTAAATAAAGTTGAAAACATTGTGGCCAAAGGAGAAATTGCTCATCATGACCAATTACACCTTTGGCCACAATTTTTTCAAAAGTCGTCTGCAAATATTGTGTCAAAATGCGTCTGCATGTGGGAAAGGGTTATAACTTACTCACTGGTGTCAGGATAAATTGACTAGTATTATATCATAAATGACGTCGCCGGAGTGTAATAAAGCCATTGAATAAATTGCGTATTCAACTAGTGTAATAACAATGCTACGTAATGTGACGTCATAACGTAACGTTTAGCGTTGTAAATACGTGCGCTTTATAGCGACGTTTATATGGATATAGCGCTTTAAATTATTAAATTAGTATTTATGATATAAAAAGAACATTACATTCGTGGTCATTCAATACGAAATTTATTAAACTTGTTTTCTAAAAGGGATGAAAACTCGCCAAGGCTCGTTCTTATCAATTTCAGATAACTCGTTTAATAAATTCCGTATTGAATGACCACTCATGTAATATCCTCTATGTATTGCATAACTTACCCAGGAAATGCGTTGCTCATAATGAGTAATTTCTCCTTTTTCCACATTATGTTTCCCATAAACAACAAATCTGGCTTTGAAAACATCTAGATAAGAATGTGGAAAATCTCTAAGAATGACAGTTTATTAACTGAACAAAGTTAAAACATTGTGGCATAGGGAGAAATTGCTCATAATTAGCAATTTCTCCTTTTGTCATAATTAATGCTTTCAAGCGTTGAATGCTGCAGAGATTTCAGAAAATGCTTATATGTGAGAAAAGGTTAACCCTTTCCCTCATATAGACGCTTTCTGACGCCTCTGCAGCAGACGGCTTTTTGAAAACATAGTGACAAAAGAAGAAATTGCACAAAACGTGCAATTTCTCCTTTTGCCACAATGTTTTCCACTTTTTGTCATAGGTTATCCATTCAATTATGGAGATTTTCTATGTATTGACAAAATACGTTCAAAGTCGTCTGCTGCAGAATTGTCGTATGAGGGGAAGGGTTTATAACCTAATGAGGTAAAAGTGTGTCCAACATTAGCCCTTTCCCACATATAGATGCTTTCAGATGAGAGTCTTTATGAGTAATTTCTCCTATTGTCACAATGTTTTCAACTACATTTATAAAGATTTTCCATATTTTTGCTTAGATATTATCAAAGTCGTCTGCTGCAGTTTTGTCGTATGAGGGAAAGAGTTAACCCTTTCCCACCTGCAGACGTATTTTGACGCAATAGCAGCAGACGACATTTGAAAACATTGTGGCCAAAGGTGAAATTGCTCATGATGAGCAATTTTTCCTTTGGCCACAATGTTTTCAACTTTATTTAACGATTAAGCAATCTTTTATGGAGATTTTTCAGGTTTTTGTCGACATGTTTTTTAAGTCGTCTGCTGCAGATTTGTTGTATGAGGAAAAGAGTTAAATCCTGATTTGTGGTCAGCTACATGACTCTTAAAGTTTGTGATACAAACAAGGTCTTAACACTTTCCCGCATATAGATGATTTTCGACGCATTTGCAGCAGACGACATTTGAAAACACTGAGGCAAAAGGAGAAATTTGCTCATTATGAAATAGTAAAAGATTGGTGTGAAAGGAGCAATTGCTCCTTAAATATTAATTGTCCTCTACTCTGTCGAGAAATCATACTTCAATGTTTTCCAAGGTGATCAAGTTATTTCCTCTCTCTGATGTTTGTTAGCTTGAAGACTTATAAATAAATGGTTGACAAATAATAAAATTCATAACCGCGAATAAATCAAAAAGTTTTATTGCACAATTCAACTGAATCTCAAAAATCTTGATTTAACCCTTTCCCACTTGTAGACGCTTTCTGAAGCATCTGTAGCAGACGACATTTGAAAACTTTGTGACAAAAGGAGCAATTGCTGGAAACGAGCAATTTCACTATGTTCTCAACTTAAGTCAATAAATAAATTACTTTTCACTTAAAGACATTTTTCACATTTTGGACAAGATGTTTTCAAAGTCATATCTGCTGCAGATTTGTTGTATGTGGGAAAGGGTAAAAGGTTTCCGTGATACAGATGGCATTTGACATCTTCATAGCAGAAGACTGATAATGTTTTCAAATCTATACCAGGATTTTACTGCTTATTTCCATGATATTACACTGTTTTGTTTGAACCCTTTCCCTCATACGACAATTCAGCAGCAGACGACTTTGAACATATTTTGTCAAAACATAGAAAAAAATTGTGGCAAAAGGAGAAATTGCTCGTTTTGAGCAATTTCTTCTTTTGTCACTATGTTTTCAAAAAGCCGTCTGCTGCAGTGGCGTAGAAAGCATCTATATGAGGGAAAGGGTTAAAGAGGAAGACCATAAAAAATGTCTTTTCGCATTTACTGCCTATTTTCTCTCATCGAAAGGTGGAATAACTGAATCAATAAAAGAAAAGAAAAAAGTATTGTCGAGTCTTTATGCTGATACAGATGTCTTTCGCAAAAAAAAGATTGGAAAAGATAGAAAAAAGCAAAAGAAAAAATTACATAAATCAACATTTCACAGAAGAATTTAAAAATAACAGAATTGGCTGTCTTCCTTGGCCTTCAGCTCGCGACAAGTGTGCTATAAGCTTTCACAAGTTCACTGCAATCTTTCTTGCAGACCCACAATAATAAGGTTGCTTGTGACAGCAAGGAAATTAAGTTTGCGTATGGTTCTTGTTTCGCAAACAAACTTCTTGTAAGCTTGCAAGTTTGCAATAACAACAACAACAACAGGAAGTTGTGAATTTTCAAATTTTCCAAATGGAGCCTTACCATGTGTCAGTTAAAATTTAGGCAATGTTTTCACAATATGCTTGGTTATCATGGATTGTCATCAAAAATTATTTTCATGTTGACTTAATTGTAAGTAACTTTTCTTTACGTGATAAATGCAGATAAAATAAACTTTAAAAGAAGATTTGCAATCACATAATTTACTAAGAAATGACAATTGGTAAACGAAAATATTATGTTAATGACTGTTTATTCAGTGATTTATAGTGAAAATATATATGTGGGAAGGGTTAAGATGGAAAACTTGTTATATATATTTTCAATTAATGCCAAAAATAATTAAAATTGCAATATGGTTAAAATTGGATGTATATTAAAATCTTTGGCAAATTTTCAAAATAATCTGTCTTTTCTATTAACCCTTTCCCTCATATAAACGCTTTCGGACGACTCTGCAGCAGACGCCTTTTTGAAAACATAGTGACAAAAGAAGAAATTGCACAAAACGTGCAATTTCTCCTTTTGCCACAATGTTTTCCACTTTTAGTCATAGGTTATCCATTCAATTATGGAGATTTTCTATGTTTTGACAAAATACGTTCAAAGTCGTCTGCTTCAGAATTGTCGTATGAGGGCAAGAGTTAACCCTTTCCCACATATAGACACTTTCTGACGTCTCTTCAGCAGACGGCTTTTAAAAAGGTTGTGACTAAATGAAAATTTGTTTATATTGATTGAGCCATTCTCCATTTGTCACAATGTTTCAACTCTATTTATATTTAAAAACTAAACTTTTGTATAAATATATTTCAATATTTTTCTCCTTATTATTTCAATTGTCTGCTGCAGATTTTTTGTGATTGAGAAAGGGTTAACCCTTTCCCACATATAACAAATCTGCAGCAGATCTCTATAATTGAAAGAATAACCTAAAAGAGGAAAACATTGTGGTAAAAGGAGAAACTGCTCGTTTTGAGCAATTTCTTTTTTTGTCACTATGCTTTCAAAAAGACGTCTGCTGCAGAGGCATTAGAAGGCGTCTATATGAGGGAAGTCGAGTCCCAGTAGCTCAGTCGGTAACGACGCGGGCTGTCAATCACGGGGGTTGTAAGTTCGAATCCCGGCTCGGCCAATTAACTTTCTTTCCGACGTTTGACAAACGTCATTGCGACATGTGTCATTCGTCTTCCACCAATGGGCTAAGTCTATGTGGAAAAGCAGCCAGTTGCTTGGGAAGATTGTTGTGTGGAGTACTGTTGTGCGAAAACCAAGAAACACATGAGTAGGTGGACTGGCCACCGTGATATGACTGAGAAATTGTTAAAAACGGCGTTAAACCCCAATCAATCAATCAATCAATCTATATGAGGGAAAGGGTTAAGTTTATGGTGTTGCCAGCTTGCGCGATCATACGTACAGTTAAATGAAGCTGACAAGTATCTTAAGATTGCTGGATAATTGTTCCAAATGCAAGCTTTCATAATCCTGCAACTTTGCAAGCTTGCACAATCTTGCAAGCATGTACTACCTAAATGCAACTTGCAACCTGCGAAATCTTGTAATGGTTCACAATTAAGATTGCTATTCGAACTGCAAGCTTGCACATTCTTTATAAGGTTTCAAAATATTTGGTAGATGCACATCCTTGTGAGCTTGCACGATCTTAATTAGGTTGCGCATGCTTAAAGGTAAGATTGCGAATGTTCCAATCGAAATCTAACTGTATGCTTAACCCTTTCCCTCATATAGACGCTTTCTGACGCCTCTGCAGCAGACAGATTTTTGAAAACATGGTGACAATAAAAGAAATTGCTCAAAACGATTATAGAGATTTTCCATTATTTGACAAAATATGTTCAAAGTCGTCTGCTGCAGAATTGTCATATGAGAATTGTCTCAAGCTTTTTACATGATTGCGACGGTATCTTTTAATATTGCCACAATATTAATTAAGCTTGCAGCTTTGGTTTGGGATTACCCAAGAAACACTGTGATATAACTGAAAAATATTTGAAAGCCTTGAAAAACACCGAAACAATCAATAAATCAATCAATCAACGTTTCATGGAATGGGTTGGAAAAAGTCCTCTGTGGCAAAACTGATATGGCTCAATTAGGACAAGTGTTCATGTTTCTGCAGATATTGGAAACCCAGATCAAAGGAGATTAACACTTTCCCACCAGCAGATGCATTTTGAAGCAATAGCAGCAGACGACTTTTGAAAACATTGTGGCCAAAGGTGAAATTGCTCAAGATGAGCAATTTCACCTTTGTCCACAATATTTTCAACATTATTTAACAATTTAGCTATCTTTTATGAGGATTTTTCAGGTGTTTGCCAAGATTTTTTACAAAGTCGTCTGTTGCAGATTTGATGCATGAGGGAAAGAGTTAACAATCAAATTGTGTGTAAAACCCCTGTATCACCTTGATTAAAAAGTATCAAGCCAGGTAAAACAGCATAATTCCTTAGGCTGGGTCAACCCTTTCCCCCGATGGCATAGGTGTAGCCCCAAGCTCACATGTAGATGCAGTCTGATGTCTCTGCTGCAGTTGGACTTTGGAAAGCATCATGGAATTTCTCCTTTTACCCGGCACAGAGTATTGAACTCATTTACAGTAGTGAAGCTCTTGTTTTTAGATGTTTTCCAAAATTGTGCCCAGATATGTTCAATATTGTCTGCTGCAGAATTGCTGTATGTGGGAAAGGATTAAAACCAGAGCTTAACTTTGCTGCAGTAGCCCTTTCCCACATACAACAAATCTGCAGCAGACATTTTCCAAATATCTCCTTAAATACATGGGAAATCACTATTATTGTAGGTATAATTACTGAAAAAAGTTGAAAACTTTGTGGCAAAAGGAGAAATTACTTGCAATTTCTCCTTCTGTCATAATGTTTTCAAAAGTCGTCTGCTGCAGAAGCATCAAAATGCGTCTACAGGTGGGAAAGTGTTAGCAAATCAGCTCGGGAATGACTCAGCTTGCAGTTACAGGTCGTCTATGATTCACCTTTGCTGGAGACAGGCAAGTTGTCGCCTACAAAGTTGTTAGGTATCAATAGGGAAGATAACCCATGTAAATAAATGAGATAGAGAAGCGGTGATTCACAAGTAATTTGATTGTATGAAATATTTAAATGTATAATTGTTAAACCCTTTCCCTCATACGACAATTCTGCAGCAGATGACTTTGAACATATTTTGTCAAAAAATGAAAAATCTCTATAATTGAATGGATAACCTACTACTAAAAGAGGAAAACATTGTGGCAAAAGGAGAAAATTGCTTGTTTTGAGCAATTTCTTCTTTTGTCACTATGTTTTTAAAAAGACGTCTGCTGCAGAGGCGTTAGAAAGCGTCTATAATAATGAGGGAAAGTGTTAATTCATGACCATCTTTCATGCAGACATGTGAACAAATATGAACGGAAAGATGTGATGTTAAATAGGATTGAACTCATTGTGACAAAAGGAGAAATTGCTCATTATGAACAATATCTCCTTTTGTCAGGATCTTTTCAAAAGTCGTCTGCTGCAGACGCGTCAAAATGCGGAAAAGGCGTTAACCCTTTCCCTCATTCGACAATTCTGCTGCAGACGACTTAAAACATATTTTGTCACAAAATAGAAAATCTCTATAATTGAATGGAAAACCTATGACTAAAAGTGGAAAACATTGTGGCAAAAGGAGAAATTGCTTGTTCTGAGCAATTTCGTCTTTTGTCACTATGTTTTCAAAAAGCCGTCTGCTGCAAAGGCGTCAGAAAGCGTCTATATAAGGGACAGGGGTTAAACTCCACAATGTTTTGCAGTGTGGACCATTATTTTGAGATTGAATGCAGACAGATATTTTTTTCCCTTTCCAACCACTGCTATCCATAGAGATCTCATATAAAATTGATAGGTTTCTTCTCTTTGAAACTGTAGGCCAATTTCCTATTACAAATAAATATTTCATGACCCATGCTTCTTGCTTTGGGAAATGGAGCCTCAGCAAATTTTATCATCGCATGATGGAACCCTGTTAACCCTATCCCATATACAACAATTCTGCCGACGAATTTGAAAACATACCTGACATTGTTTGGAAACTCCCTTTAAATGAAAGTACAATAATTGAATAGAGTCGAAAACATGGTGACAAAACAAACATCTTTTGTCGCCATGTTTTCAAAAAGCTGTCTGCTGCGAAGGCATCAGAAAGCGTCTACCTTTCCAACTTGCAGACACATTTTGGAGCATTGTAGCAGATGACTTTTGAAAACATTGAGGTTGAAGGACAAATTGCTCATAATGAGCAAGTTCTCCTTTTGACTCATTGTTTTCATACCCTATTTTAAATAATTAAAGTTTCATTAATTGAGATTTCCATATTAAAGACGTCTGTTGCAGATTTGGTTTAACCATTTCCCACATACATGAAACCTGCAGCAGAAGACTTTTAAATCAACTAGGGGAAATATTGAAAATCTCTACTAATGAAGATATACATGTAATTATTGAATCGAGTTGAAAACATTGTGGCCAAAGGAGAAATTGTTCATGGAGGGGAATTTCCCCTTTTTGCCACAGTATTTTCTTAAGTCAGCTGCAGATGCATCAGAAAGAATTCTCCTTTTCTCACAATATTTAATTTTCTATCAGATTTTAGACTTTTAAAAATGGTAGTAATAGCTTTCTTCCCTTAGCACTGACAGGAAACGTTGTGAAATATAACTGAAATATTGTGAAAGCAGCGTAAAACACCTTACAAACAAATGACAATAAGATTTAAAAATCTAGATTAATGTTATGTAAGATTGTCCATAACATTCCATCTGCAGAAAGAGTTCAGCCTCTGTTCACAGCCTGAATGTTTTGATGCCCCGTAGTGGTAAGTCAAACGGGGATCGTGGTCAATTAGTGTCAATGCTATATATTACATAGCTGAAATACTGTTGAAATTAAAATGTTCAAAGTCAGATGACCTGTAACAATGTTTGCAAAAGACGTCTGCTGCAGAGTAAGTGTCAATATGCATCTGTATGAGGGAAAAGGGATCAGAACAAAATAAAGAATCGATTCCTTATTTCTTGCAATTTCTAATTAATTTGATTCATTGATTTTATCCCTCTTAAACCGATAAAAGACCAAAAGAATATTCTTTCCAACCTTGCATTAATTAACCCTTCCCTACTTGCAAAAGCATTTTAACTCGTAGATCGATAGATCTGCAGCAGATTGCTTTTGAAAATATTGTAGCAAAGGGAGTATTAGTGCTGCTCATGATATGTATGCAATTCACATTTTGCCACAATTATTTTCAACAATTTAACTTTTATAAAAAGATAATTTCATATTTTTGACACAAAGTTTTCATGTCATCTGCTAAAGATTTTGATTAATAACTGCCCTTGAAAGGACAAGTTGGAGAATAATTAAAAAATAAAAAAATATTGGATAAAACATTAGATAACAATCAGAATCAACATAAAAGTAAAATTGCGGAAAATGTCTATAAACGAAAACATATCTATTGAATAGAATTGAAAACAATGTGGCTAAAGGAGGAAATGCTCAATATGATCAATTTATACTTTTGTCAAATGTTTTCAATGGCTGCCTGCGGCGAAGGCCTCAGAAAGCATCTGTAGGTGGGAAAGGGTTAACACAGAGGTGGAAACATTGTGGAATGAGAAGAAATTGCCCATCTTGAGCAATTTCCTTTTCCCTCATAATGTTTCTAAAATTATCTGCTACAGCCTGGTGTCTTAACCCTTTCCCTCATACGATAATTCTGCAGCAGACGACTTTGAACATATTTTGTCAAAAAATAGAAAATCTCCATAATTGAATGGATAACCTATGACAAAAAGTGGAAAACATTGTGGCAAAAGGAGAAATTGCACATTTTGTGCAATTTCTTCTTTTGTCACTGTGTTTTCAAAAAAGCCGTCTGCTGCAGAGGCGTCAGAAAGCGTCTATTTAAGGGAAAGGGTTAAGTTTGCATGTTACTATCATGAAAAGAAGAAAGTGTCAAGATGATAACAGGCAAATTGTCTTCTTTGAGTTACTTCCGTTTTCTGACTCAATGCCACAGTAATTAGAATGTCAATTCATTGCCAACTTGATTAAACCCTTTCCCTCATATGGCAATTCTGAAGCAGACGAATTTGAACATATTTTGTCAAAAGATGGAAAATCTCTATAATTGAATGGATAACCTATGACTAAAAGTGGAAAACATTGTGTCAAAAAGGAGATATTGCTTGTTTTGAGCAATTTCTTCTTTTGTCACTATGTTTTCAAAAAGCCGTCTGCTGCAGAGGCATCAGAAAAGCGTCTATATGAGGGAAAGGGTTAAACTCATAAATTCCCATTAATTGACCAATCTGAGAGTAAATCAACAGCCAATGAATCCTCGTTATCTCCCCGTCTTACAGTTGATCGACTACCCCTTTTCTCCCCCCTGTATGCTGGGCTATTTGCAACCAGTGTAGATGTGGATTGGCTTGCACATCTGCACCACATCTGATCTGGATCTGCATTGTTCCCTTATTAATCCTTTTCCCATAATTACAACACATCTGCAGCAGACGACTTTGAACATGTTTTGTCAAAAAATAATTGAATGGATAACCTGTCTCAAAGTTGAAAAACATTGTGTCAAAAGGAGAAATTGCTTGTTCAAAAAGCCGTCTGCTGCAGAGGCATCAGAAAGCGTCTTATAAGCGAGTCTATATGAGGGAAAAGGGTTAATTGTTGGAATGTGTTCAAAAAATTACCGGTATATGAAGTTTTTTGTTTCTGTTTATTTAGAACTCGGAATAAAATGTCAACAACAGGTGTGGCGGGATAGAAAACTGTGTCGGCACGTAATTAGAATAGGCGCATAATTAGACTAGAAACAATTGCTCTACATGCACTTGTTATTTGTTGTTTGTATGGGGTCTTTCAGTTATATCATAGCTTTCCTGGGTGAGTTTCCAGTGACACTACTGTTCCACTTATCCCGACATCAGCTAATCAGGTGTAATGCTAACCCTGACTACCATTTTTGGAAAGTTTTTTGGTATGACCTGGCAGGGGAACACACCGGCGACCTCCTCCTCCGGCGACCTCCTCCACCGGCGACCTCCTCCTCCTGCACCTCAGACTGTTTACCACTTCACCACCAAGGCGACCTCCTCCTCCTGCACCGCAGACTGTTTACCACTTCACCACCAAGGCGACCTCCTCCTCCTGCACCGCAGACTGTTTACCACTTCACCACCAAGGCGACCTCCTCCTCCTGCACCTCAGACTGTTTACCACTTCACCACCAAGGCGACCTCCTCCTCCTGCACCGCAGACTGTTTACCACTTCACCACCAAGACAGTCTCCATCTACTTGATTGTGTTTTGTTGCAAAATGGTTTGGATGTTAGTTTTTTTAAATACTTGTAAGTGAAATACTTACTTGTATAGATTTTCTGTGTTTCTGCTTAGATATTTTCAGTCGTCTGCTGCAGATTGGTTGTTTGTGCGGAAGGGTTTTTAAAATGTCATATGAGTCTTAACTTTTGATTACCAAAGGGAAAGCTTTTCTGGTGACTGTCTGTTGGCGTAATAACGGCATATTGATTAACAGGCATGATACTAGTTAAAATGTTGCACTTGTCATCCGGTGTCAACCATGTTAATTTGCACATCAAATAAATTAGTGTCTAAAGATCTTTTATTGGATTCTTTCTTCTATTCAGCACAATCGTAATTGTAATCGCCTCTCTCAATTGTCAACTGTCTTTGTAGAAAATGTTTTCCCCCTCTGCTCTATTTAGATTGTAAATGAATTGCACTTGTAAAATTAATGAACTGGTCTTTATATTGTAAATTAACGCTTTTAAAATTAATGCAATCGTCTTCAAATTGTTAATTTATTGCACAAGTTTGTAAATTTAATGCACTGGTCTTTATATTGTAAATTAAATACACTTGTTAAATTAATGCACTGGTAAATTAAATTGTTGTTTTATTGCACTTATAGAATTTGCACTGGTAAATTAAATTGTTGATTTATTGCCCTTATAAAATCAATGCACTGGTAAATCAAATTGTTGATTTATTGCACTTATGAAATTAATGCACTAGTATTACTATTGCCAATTTATTGCACTAAGTCTTGTAAAATGAATTCACTGGTTTTTTTATTGTAAATTTAGTAAGCTCGTTAAAATTAATGCACTGGTATTTAGATTGTTAATTTATTGGGACTTGTAAAATTAATGCACTGGTATTTTTTAGATTGTTAATTTATTGCACTTCTAAAATTAATACACTGGTATTTCAGATTATACATTAAATGGGCTTGTAAAATTAATGCACTGGTATTTCAGATTATGCATTAAATGGGCTTGTAAAATGAATGCACTGGTATTTCAGATTATAAATTAAATGGGCTTGTCAAATTAATGCACTGATATTTCAGATTATAAATTAAATGGGCTCGTAAAATTAATGCACTGGTATTTCAGATTATAAATTAAATGTGCTCATAAATTAATGCACTGGTATTTCAGATTAATAATTTATATGGGCTTGTAAAATTAATGCACTGGTATTTCAGATTATAAATTAAATGGGCTTGTTAAATTAATGGGCTTGTAACATTAAGTCTTGATTAATTGAATGTTGAGGTTAACATCAAATTCAACAATTTTGCAGTTTCATCATGGTGACCAGTTCATCTAACTGCATGTTACCTGTCTATCTCACAAAACAGACAGCAGTCTTGCCAAATCAAACATTTGGAACATCTCTGTAAATAAAAGTTTAATGAATGAATAGAGTTTTAAACATTAAGGAAAAAGGAGAAATATCTAATGATCCTCTTGCCCTATTGTTTTTAAATGTGGATCGTCTTCGTCAGATGCGTCAGAACGCGTCTCCATGTTGAAAAGGGTTAAATGACTCAGGTATACTGTAATCTCATTGGTGGAAGACAAATGATTTTAGTCACAATGACTTTGTGTACTATCTAGTCTACTATATTAATTAACTCTGTTGGTATATGGGCAAATGCTTCTTTTTCAAATAGTTTACTCTCCTTTTCACTTTTTTTCACCTTTATTTCTCTTAATGTTTTCAATTGCCATGAGTCTTAACCCTTTCCCTCATATAGATGCTCTTTGACGCCTCTGCAGCAGACGTCTTTTTGAAAACAAAGTGACAAAAGAAGAAATTGCTCAAAACAAGCAATTTCTCTTTTGCCACAATGTTTTCCACTTTTAGTCATAGGTTTTCCATTCAATTATAGAGATTTTCTAATTTTTGACAAAATATGTTCAAAGTTGTCAGCTGCAGATTAATTTGTCATATGAGGGAAAGGGTTAAATGGTACATTGATTGTATACTGTTAGTAAAGGCTTAATTAATACGCACATCAAATGAATTAGCAATTAGACATAACTTTCTAACTGATTCTTATTCTATTCTGAATTGTTGACTTACTCTCTTATTAACCCTTTCCCTCATACGACAATTCTGCAGCAGATGACTTTGAACATATCTTGTCAAAAAATAGAATATCTCTATAATTGAATGGATAACCTATGACTAAAAGTGGAAAACATTGTGTCAAAAGGAGAAATTGCTCGTTTTGAGCATTTTCTTCTTTTGTCACTATGTTTTCAAAAAGCTGTCTGCTGCAGAGGCGTCAGAAAGCGTCTATATGAGGGAAAGGGTTGGAGGTTATTTATAAATACATTTAACCCTCTTTCCCACATGAAGACCCCTTTTGAAGCCTCTGCAGCAGAGACGACTTTGAAAACATTGTGCCAAGGGGAGTAATTGCTAAACATCATCTGCTGTAGATGCACAGAAATGTGTCAGTAACTGGGAAAGCAGCAGACGGCTTTTTGAAAACATAGCACTTGGCAAAAGGAGAAATTGCTCAAAACGAGCAATTTCTCCTATTGCCACAATGTTTTCCCCTTTTAGTCATAGGTTATCCATTCAATTATAGAGCTTTTCCAGTTTTTGACAAAATATGTGCAAAGTCGTCTGCTGCAGAATTGTTGTATGAGGAAAAGGGATAACCCTTTTTAACATACAACAAATCTGCATCAGAAGACTTTGAAAACATAAATCCCAAACTATGAAAAATCAGTATAAATGAAATAATTATTGTTTTTGTCTTCAAATGCCTTTAAAAAGTCGGCTGCATGTGAGAAAAGTTTAAAAACCTTCAAAGAATGTTTAATGAGCGACATGACTGCAAACATCTATGGTTTTTGAAGTGTGGGAAAAAGGGCGCAGTTTTATGACAAAACATAGTCTCTGATTAAAAAGACAGCACCATATGCCGGGCTTTAAGGAGACAAATTCTGTCCCCAATGTTTCCCTAATAACATACCTAAATCTATATTATAGGTAGTCAAACGAATCATCTCACTTTGTTGGTACACACAACATAGGATTTTGAGGTCATTAAATAAGCATTTAATAAGATACAATGCTATTTAAGAGCTCTGGCTTCCGTAAAGAAATTTTGCGACATCCCACAAAACATCAGGATAACAAGCGGCAGAGATTTATGCACTTAACACATGGCATCAGGGTTTCACAGGTTTTAATTGACTTCTTTCATATTTATGCAATTGCTGTTTTATTGTACATAAAAGATGTAATAGCAACACTTAATTGCAACTTCATTATGAAATTTTCACTGGAATAATGTCTCAGGGTTTACAAATACTTAATACTTATAAATTAGTTATGTTAACCCTTTAACCCTTTCCCTCATATAGATGCTTTCTGACGCCTCTGCAGCAGACGGCTTTTTGAAAACATAGTGACAAAAGAAGAAATTGCACAAAACGTGCAATTTCTCCTTTTGCCACCATGATTTTCCACTTTTTGTCATAGGTTATCCATTCAATTATGGAGATTTTCTATGTTTTGACAAAATATGTTCAAAGTCGTCTGCTGCAGAATTGTCGTATGAGGGAAAGGGTTAATTCCCACCTGCAGACACTTCTGACACTTCTGCAGCAGAAGACTTTTTAAAAACATTGTGGCAAAATTAAATGAGCAATTTCTCATATTGCCACAATGTTTTCAACACGCTTTCATTTACACAGATTTTCCTTATTATTGCCTAGATGTTTTCGAAGTCGTCTGATGCAGATTTGTTGTATGTGGGAAAGGTTTAATTCACATTTCAATGTGTTGAAAGTGTTTATACTAAATCTCTTGTATTTGCTGTAATAGTTGCTTTTGTGTATTTCAAGATGATCATGATTTGAAACTCAAAGTAATTCTTATCTGTTTTAATCTCTAATTGGTTTTCTAAAATATTTGATGTGGATATTAACCCTTTACCTCATATAAACGCTTTCCGACGCCTCTGCAGCAGACAGCTTTTTGAAAACATAGTGAAAAAGAATAAATAGCTCAAAACAAGTAAATTCTTCTTTTGCCACAATGTTTTCCACTTTTAGTCATAGGTTATCCATTCAATTATAGAGATTTTCTAATAACATAATGCTAACACCCCAAACACAGCACATAATGCTAACACCACAAACACAGCAAATAATGCTAACACCCCAAACACAGCACATATAGTGCTAAAACACCAAACACAGCACAAAGTGCTAACGCTCCAAACACAGGCAATGCTGCCCCTGTGGCTGGTGGACGCTCAATATAGAATGGCAGCCACATGCAGTCTGAACCTTGCTGGAACAGAAAGAGCAGGCTAAATTAGTCTGAACAATTGGAGTCAATGCAACTCCTGAGCTCCAGTAGGTGTGGTGGTATTGGTTTCATGTCTTATTAGATCGTGTGAGCCGAAGGCACAAGGTGATCTATTCTGATTACTCTCTGTCCGTCATTCGTTAACTTTTAACATAATCTCCTCCTTAACCACAGGACCAATTTCAACCAAACTCCACAGGAATGTTCCTTTGCTGGCCCTCTTTCAAAATTGTACAAAGATTTAAATTCCATTAAGAACTTTGGTTGTTGCAGCATTAGAAAGGTGGCAAAATGTCCAGACTTTAAAAATCGTCTTCTCTGAATCTGCCTGTCAGATTCCAATATTAAATTTCCCCATATATTTGCAGTTAAACATTTGCTACTAATGTACTATCAATCAGGTGATTGATTTAGGGCCATCTTGGCCCTCTTGTTTTATTGGTTCTCTCTTCTAGAGACCCTTAAAGTCGGTCTTCGTTTCTGTCCGTTTGTTTGTTTGTTTGTTTGTGGCAAGCGTAGCACCAAAACTATTCAACGGATTTCGACCAAACTTGGTAGGGATGAAGGGTCTAGGCTCTAGTTGTTCCGATTTTTTATCCGTCTCTTCGTTTTCTTAATATTTGAGTTGCCGTAAGGGGTACCATTTCCGCGGAAAACACAGACACTTCAAAACTAAATATATCGACACAAAAAAGAAATGGTTTCCTATTACCTGACCGCTGATTGGCTAGAAATCCGGACACAACCAAATATCGACCAACAAGAGAGCACTTCACATAGCCATTACAACTTCCGTTTCTCGTACTTTTACACGAGGAGAAGAAATATTCAAGTGAATTTGACGCTGTTCTTGCGACAACTCGATAGCTTGTTTCATTATTCGTGCAGTGTCGTGAGAGTAGAGACAAGAGAGAACCATCGTCGCAGTATGCTTGTCTCAATATGAATGGACTCGGTATCATCTTTCCTGTCTGCTGCAACATGACCTTAGCTGTTGAAAGCGGTATAAAAAAAAACAAAAAAACATTAAAACGAACAGGCAATGCTGTGGATTTCAATAAAACCATCACCATGGTGACAATGTAAGCTCTATACTGTGGATTTCAATAAAACCATCACCATGGTGACAATGTAAGCTCTATACTGTGGATTTCAATAAAACCAACACAGTGGTTACAATGTAAGCTCTATACTGTGGATTTCAATAAAAACCATCATCATGGTGACAATATAAGCTCTATACTGTGGATTTCAATAAAACCATCACCATGGTGACAATGTAAGCTCTATACTGTGGATTTCAATAAAACCAACACAGTGGTTACAATGTAAGCTCTATACTGTGGATTTCAATAAAAACCATCATCATGGTGACAATATAAGCTCTATACTGTGGATTTCAATAAAACCATCACCATGGTGACAATGTAAGCTCTATATTGTGGATTTCAATAAAAACCATCAACATGGTGACAATGTAAGCTCTATACTGTGGATTTCAATAAAAACCATCATCATGGTGACAATATAAGCTCTATACTGTGTATTTCAATAAAACCATCACCATGGTGACAATGTAAGCTCTATACTGTGTCAGTCAATAAAACCATCACCATGGTGACAATGTAAGCTCTATACTGTGGATTTCAATAAAAACCATCACCATGGTGACAATGTAAGCTTTATACTGTGGATTTCAATAAAACCATCACCATGGTGACAATGTAAGCTTTATACTGTGGATTTCAATAAAACCATCACCATGGTGACAATGTAAGCTCTATACTGTGGCAGTCAATAAAACCATCACCATGGTGACAATGTAAGCTCTATACTGTGGATTTCAATAAAAACCATCAACATGGTGACAATGTAAGCTTTATACTGTGGATTTCAATAAAACCATCACCATGGTGACAATGTAAGCTCTATACTGTGGATTTCAATAAAACCATCACCATGGTGACAATGTAAGCTCTATACTGTGGCAGTCAATAAAACCATCACCATGGTGACAATGTCAGCTCTATACTGTAGACGTCAATAAAACCAACACAGTGGTTACAATGTAAGCTCTACTCACACAGTCCTGAAGAGCTCACAATTTATTGTTAGTCATTTTTTACACCATTCAATTATCCTTTTCCCACATACAGCAAACCTGCAGCAGACGACTGAAAGCTATAAATTAAGCAATAATAACTGCAAAAAGTTGGCCGTTACAGTTGCCTCAAAATGTGTCTGAGTGCGGTAATTGGTTAAAGAAAGTATCATTAGAATATCTTCTGAGATATCGGGTAAGCACTTTTACCAGATGTCTTGATAAAGGATGTAACACATTTTTTTGTGTGGAAATTATTTCCCCTTATTTCTAAGCAAAATCTTTTATCTGTGCAGCAGACAGCTTTTGAAAACATTGTGGCAAAATAAGGCATAGCTCAAAATGACCGATTTCTCCTTTTCTCACAGTGTTTTTTTTTTCCAGAGCTGCCTACTGCATTCAGTGTATGCATCAAGCAGAGCTCTAGATAAGGGGTGTTTTGCATCTTCTAAAATCCTTATTTGACCCTCTAACCCTATGTTGTGGGTTCTCAAAAGAATTGTCTCAGTAAGACGATTCTTTTGAGTACCCACAACATAGGGTTTGCTTTAATAATAAGAGAGAAATTGTGGGAAAAAGAGCTGAATACCCCTCCTTTGTTGTACTTTTACTATGAGTAGCTTTTTATAAAATGGCATGTGAAGGTAAAGGTTAAAGAGAGCGCAGTTTTTCTTACATTATTATGTGTAAAAAAAATGCTTTTCAATCTCGCAATTTTCTTTTTATATACGAGAAATCTGTTGCCTAGGAACTTGCTAATGGATAATTCTAGAACAGGTGAAAACATCTTCCTATTTAGATTAATTTTGCAGATAATTAAGCAATTTTGTCTGAACTATGTAGGTGAGGCCAACGTATTGCTCTACTATCAGTGCTCCGATTGTGATACAGAAAAAAAACGCCTTGAAAATTGCACTATGATGGTTTCATGCAAAACAGTTGTAACTACATCTTGAACAAGATGTAGTTACGGCTGTTTTGTATGAAGCCCTCGACCCTTGCTTTGATTGGGGTGTAGACAAAAACCTTCTCAAGTATTGCTCCAGGAAATCTTCACGCCTCCATGCAGTGTTAGCGCGATTCTTTCTGTAAGTACTAGCATAGAGTAAATCTTCACTCCTCCATGCAGTGTTAGCAGGATTCACTCTGTTATTATTAACATCCGGTAAATCTTCATGCCTCCATGCAGTGTTAGCAGGATCCTCTCTTTTACTTTTAACATCCAGTATATATTCACTCCTCCATGCAGTGTTAGCAGGATCCTCTGTATTACTTGTAACATCCAGTAAATATTTACTCCTCCATGAAGTGTTAGCAGGGTCTTCTCTGTTACTTCTAACATCCAGTAATTATTCACGCCTCCATGCAGTGTTAGCAGGATCCTCTCTGTTTCTTCTAACATCCAGTAAATCTTCACACCACCATGCAGTGTTAGCAGGATCCTCTCTGTTACTACAAGCAGTCAGTAAATCTTCATGCCTCGATGCAGTGTTTGCAGGAACCTCTGTTACAACTTACTTCGAGTCGAGTAAATCTTCGAGCCTCATTGCAGTGTTAGCAGGATCGTCTATGTTACTACTAACATCCAGTAAATCGTCACACTTCCATGCAGTGTAAGCAGGATCGTCTTTGTTACTACTTACATCCAGTAAATATTCACACCTCCATGCAGTGTTAGCAGAATCGTCTCTGTTACAACTTACATCCAGTAAATCTTCACACTTCCATGCAGTGTAAGCAGGATCGTCTTTGTTACTACTAACATCCAGTAAATCTTCACACTTCCATGCAGTGTTAGCAGGATCCTCTCTGTTACTATTAACCTTCAATAAGCCTCTGGATAAAGATATGATCAGGAAACAACAGTTACATTCCAATTTGATTGTTGTTGTCAGTATCCTTTTCCTACATACAAAAATCTGCTGCAGATGAAAACACTTTGAAAACACATAGGCACAGATATGGAAAATCCCTAAATATGAATGTATAATATAAGGATGATCCTGAAACCATTGTGACAAGGAGAAATTGCTTATTATCAGATTTTTTTCTCCTTTTGCTACAATATACTGTATGAAGGAAAGGGTTAATTTCAAAACATCTTTATATTATTTTTAACCTAACCAATGAAAACATCAGGCAAATGTTTGTTCAATATAATTACGTTGTTATGCGAGTGATTTTGGCAGCCAATGAGTTATACAACGAATCTGTAGCAGACAACTTTGAAAACATAATAAGCAAAAATATTGAATAGCTGTCTTAACCCTTTCCCTCATATAGACGCTTTCTGACGCCTCTGCAGCAGACGGCTTTTTGAAAACATAGTGACAAAAGAAGAAATTGCACAAAACGTGCAATTTCTCCTTTTGCCACAATGTTTCCCACTTTTAGTCATAGGTCATCCATTCAATTATGAAGATTTTCTATGTTTTGACAAAATATGATCAAAGTCGTCTGCTGCAGAATTGTCGTATGAGGGAAAGGGTTAACTGGAATTAGTTGTTAGTGAATAGAGTTGAAAACTTTGTGATAAAGGGAATGTGCTGCAGAGGCATCAGAAATAACCTGTAAGTGGGAAAGGGCTATACAGTACATACATCGGACTATCCAATGTTCTCTGGACACCATATCTTCTTAACCGTTTCCTGCATACGACAATTCTGCAGCAGACTATTTTGAAAACATAATTGGCAAAAATGAGAAATTTCTCCATAAATGAGAGTTTAATCATTAAATAAAGTTGAAAACATTATCGCAAAAGGGGAAATTGCTCATCATGAGCAATTTCTGCTTTTGCAACAATGTTTTTCAAAAGTCGTCTGCTGCAAATGTGTCGGAATGCAACTTGGAAAGGGTTAATTACAAACTTCCGTTTTGATTTAGCCGATCTATTATTTTACTAAGAAGGATAATTACAAACTTCCGTTTTGATTTAGCCAATCTATTATTTTACTAAGAAGGATAAATTGTGTAAACCCTTTCCCTCATATATACGCTCTCTGACGCCTCTGAGGCAGACAGCTTTTTGAAAAACATATTGACAAAAGAAGAAATTACTCAAAACAAGCAATTTCTCCTTTTGCCGCAATGTTTTCCACATTTATTCATAGGTTATCCATTCAATTATAGATATTTTCTTTTTTTTGACAAAATATGTTTAAAGTCGTCTGCTGCAGAATTGTCGTATGTGGGAAAGGGTTAATTAGGGCGGACAGATTCAAGCTTGGTGTAGTAATGAAAAATTTCTGTGATAATAATGAGGGGGCAATGAAGAGTTTCCTGGTTAATGTATTGTTTTATTATCATACTTTTTTTGACATTTCATGTTTTGTAGGCTGCTAGGCTGTAAATTGGTCATAATTGTTTCGCTCTTTCCCACATACAACATGAAAACATTGTCATGATGTTTCAGCCCTATTCAATAATTTTGAGGAATCCAACCATGACTGAGTGGTTAGCATCTGGGCTTTGGAATAGGCTGTATAAGGTTCAATCCCCATGCAAATTAGAATGCGACTGCATACTGTTGGAGAAGGTTAAAGTCTAGACACCAACGGTCGTTGTTCCCATCATTTTTCATTTTCTTTGAAAAGATTGTATGACAAAGGGCACGGCATCAGACTGTGTTTTGTATTTAGGGTACCAGTATCCAACAATATTGGTGCATGTAATGTAGTTCCAAGGCCAGGGCATCAGACTGTGTTTTGCATGTAGGGTACCAGTATCCAACACTATTGGTGCATGTAATGTAGTTCCAAGGCCAGGGCATCAGACTGTGTTTTGCATGTAGGGTACCAGTATCCAACAATATTGGTGCATGTAATGTAGTTCCAAGGCCAGGGCATCAGACTATGTTTTGCATGCAGGGTACCAGTATCCAACAATATTGGTGCATGTAATGTAGTTCCAAGGCCAGGGCATCAGACTGTGTTTTGTATGCAGGGTACCAGTATCCAACAATATTGGTGCATGTAATGTAGTTCCAAGGCCAGGGCATCAGACTGTGTTTTGTATGCAGGGTACCAGTATCCAACAATATTGGTGCATGTAATGTAGTTCCAAGGCCAGGGCATCAGACTGTGTTTTGTATGCAGGGTACCAGTATCCAACAATATTGGTGCATGTAATGTAGTTCCAAGGCCAGGGCATCAGACTGTGTTTTGCATGTAGGGTACCAGTATCCAACAATATTGGTGCATGTAATGTAGTTCCAAGGCCAGGGCATCAGACTGTGTTTTGTATGTAGGGTACCAGTATCCAACAATATTAGTGTATGTAATGTACTTCCAAGGCCAGGGCATTGTTTGTCCGGTGCCCAGCTAATACTTAACCCTTTCCCTCATACGACAATTCTGCAGCAGACGACTTTGAACGTATTTTGTCAAATAATGGAAAATCTCTATAATTGAATGGATACTTTACGACTTTACGACTTTACGTAGAGTTCACAATGTTGGTTTTCTTGCGGGATGGCTCATATATGTCTGTTCATATTTGTTATAAAACCACAGATACTGCCCTTAAGCATGCATATAGCTCTTTCCCTCATGCGACAATTCTGCAGCAGACGACTTTGAACGTATTTTGTCAAAAAATAAAAGTAGATATTTTTTTAATGGCAAGGGCAGGGTATCAGACTGTGTTTTTGTTTTTCCGGTACCCAGCTTACTATATTAGTAGATATTCCTTTAATGGCAAGGGCAGGGTATCAGACTGTGTTTTTGTTTTTCCGGTACCCAGCTTATTATATTAGTAGATATTCCTTTAATAGCAAGGGCAGGGTATCAGACTGTGTTTTTGTTTTTCCGGTACCCAGCTTACTATATTAGTAGATATTCCTTTAGGGTATCAGACTGTGTTTTTGTTTTTCCAGTACCCAGCTTACTATATTAGTAGATATTCCTTTAATGGCAAGGGCAGAGTATCAGACTGTGTTTTGTTTGTTTTATTGACAGTTCTATTAATAATCTATTTATGCCCTTTCTCAAAAGAAAATCTATCGGACAAAATGAACTGTAATACAAATATTGGTATAAAGTCTTCTATTAAAAATGTTTGAATAGGGTATTAAAATTTGAATAATGGGGGGAAATGGTGTCTTAAAATTCTTTTATGCCAAAGGAATGTGAGCTCACAACAAATTATGTAAAATGAAAACATTCAGTTTGTTCTGCGCTCGAAAAAAAAATTCAGCTGAATTCATTAGTGCTATTTAGACATCTGAGACAGTGTTCATGAAAAACCAAAATTACAGGAATATGTTTCTAGTTTTCCGATGATATTTAATACAGTTGGTTCCCTGTATTAGCAGTGGATAATAATCTGAGGTCCGTATTAATCTTGAGTTCCCTATTGACTTAACCCTTTCCCTCATTTGACAATTCTGCAGCAGACGACTTTGAACATATTTTGTCAAAATATGGAAAATATGAATTCATATTAGCGCTATTTAGACATCAGACAGATTTCATGAAAAACCAAAATTACAGAAATCAGTTTTTAGTTTTCTGATGATATTTAATACAGTTGGTTCCCTGTATTACCAGTGGATAATAATCTGAAGTCCGTATTGACTCAGAATCATAATCTTGAGTTCATTCCCTATTGACTTAATCCTTTCCCTCATACGACAATTCTGCAGCAGACGACTTTGAACATATTTTGTCAAACTATGAAAAATCTCTATAATTGAATGGATAACCTATGACTAAAAGTGGAAAACATTGTGGCAAAAGGAGAAATTGCACGTTTTGAGCAATTTCTTCTTTTGTGACTATGTTTTTAAGAAGCCGTCTGCTGCAGAGGCGTCAGAAAGTGTCTATATGATGGAAAGGGTTAATTAAAAGGATCATAACCTGTAGAATGCATTGCTACTTGCAGATAGACAACTTTTATAAACAGATGAACTTTGTGAAAAACAAAAATTATACCAGAAATTCATATTTGTTGTATGTGGGAAAGGGTTAAATAATTTCTAATACAGGGAAATCATGCAAGTCATGGCTGCAAGCATTACAATGATCAAATGTAAGTTACCCTTAATATGCATGTTTAACCCTTTCCCTCATAAAGACGCTTTCTGATGCCTCTGCAGCAGACAGCTTTTTCAAAACATAGTGACAAAAGAAGAAATTGCTCAAAACGAGCAATTTCTCCTTTTGCCACAATGTTTTCCACTTCTAGTCATAGGTTATCCAATCAATTATAGAGATTATCTATTTTTTGACAAAATATGTTCAAAGTCGTCTACTGCAGAATTGTCGTATGAGGGAAAGGGTTAATATGCATGCTTAAGGGCAGTATCTGTGGTTTTATCACAAATATGAACAGACATAATTATGAGCCATCCTGCAAGAAAACCAACATTGTGAACTCTACGTAAAGTCGTAAAGTATCGATCCGGATCAGCCTAAGCATGCCGCGTAGGCTTATCCGGTTCGACACTTTTCGCCTCCTGTGGATTTTCTGTTTCAGGAATCATTACTCTGTACCTCTATCCCCTAGCGACGGAATGTGTTGGCACAGATCAGTCTGCGAGGACTGCGCAGGCTGATCTGGGTCGATATATTACGCAGAGGCCATAATGTTGGTTTTCTCGCTAGACGGCTCATATTTGAACAGTTCAACAATCACAATTTACAGATCACCATGACCTTGGCCTTTGACACCACTGATTGCTTAATGGGATTGTGTTGACGAACCCCTCTAGGAAGTTGCAGACTATGGATTGTCTACAATTCATTTTTTTTTGCTCTTGAAATTTAACAATTTTTGATATCTTGATTGCAAAATTAATGGCCGTTTTTTCAGCCATAAAGGAATAATTTGACCCTTTTCCTACGTACAAATGCTTTCAGATGCCTCTGCAGAATACATGATTGTGCTATTTCTCCTTTAGTCACAATGTTTTCAACTTTATTCAATATTTTTATTTCATATTTTGACTAACTGTTTTCAAAGTTGTCTGTTGTGAAGAAGTTGTATGTGGGTAAAGGTTTAAATGCACGTGCATTGGGTAACATGGGGCCATTTCTCTGAACGAATTATCCAGTTGTAGGAAGTTTAGATGGCAGATAATTATTGTGTTGAAAAAGAGGCATAAAAGAGCATTCAAGCATAAGAAACTAGACCAGTTACTTAATAATTATTTCATTTAGGTTGTATAAAATCTGATAGCCTGTTGATAGTGGTTAATCTTATCATCCATTTCCCACATATAGTCAAGTTTGTGATTAAATTTATATATATGTTTTATTTAATGAAATAAAATATAAAATTAGAAGAAGAACAAAATGTTTATTGTTATTTATTCTTTAATACCAAATACATGTACATGTATAATGTAATATACATAAGACCCAAAAAAAGAAAAATACATTTGTACCTCAATAAGAGACCACCTGTCTTAAGAGACCACTTATAGCATTTCCCTTGGGTGGTCTCTTAATACAAGTTTGACTGTATATACATATAACAAATCTGCAGCAGATAACTTAACCCTTTCCCTGATACGACAATTCTTCAGCAGACGACTTTGAACATATTTTGTTAAAAAATGGAAAATCTCTATAATTAAATGGATAACCTATGACTAAAAGTGGAAAACATTGTGGCAAAAGGAGAAATTGCACGTTTTGTGCAATTTCTTCTTTTGTTACTATGTTTTCAAAAAGCCGTCTGCTGCAGAGGCGTCAGGAAGCGTTTATATGAGGGAAAGGGTTAAAAAACATTCATTCAGAAATCCCAAACCAAAACAGCAAGCTTAATTAAGATTGCAGCAAGATTGCAACTAAGCGTGCTGCAATCTTATTTAAGCATGCAGTTAGATTGCTATAGAAACATTCACAATCATAATAGTAAGCATGCATGCAGAATGGTAGTTATTTGAGTGCTTCCCGCGATCTTGCAAACTTGCAAGCGTCTATATGAGGGAAAGGGTTAATATAAAAGATTACTTCCTAAGACATCTGAGAATAAAAGTAAAAGCATCATTTGAAAAATTGGATTTCATAAATTTGATACTGAGTTAAAAGTATTTTGGAAAGAGGAGAAACACTGCTTTGAACAAATGCTCCTTTTCCACAATGTTTTAAAATTGTGTGAATACGGGAAAGGGTTGAAACAGGCATAGCTTGACAAGGGTAGAAGATTTGTTATGTAGATAAAAAGTTTTATTATGAAGGTTTTAATTGTGTTGTTAACCCTTTTCCACATATTAGACGCTTTCTGACGGCTCTGCAATGCTGCAGACAACTTTTGAAAACGTTGTGACAAAAGAAGAAATCGCTCTAAATGAGCAAATTCTCAAAATGAGCAATTTCTCCTTTTACCACAATGTTATCAACTTCTTTCAGTAAATATACCCTCATTAATAGGGATTTTCCATATTTTTATCAAAATGTTTTCAAAGTCGTCTGCAGCAGATTTGTTTTATGTGGGAAAGGGTTAATATCCTTTTAAACCACCACTATCAATAAAATTTAGAATCTCACAAATTGAATTGAATATATATATACAAGTATATAAATCGTTGTTGGAAATTTAAAAACGTGCAGTGGCTATATATATACTTTATCTGAAAAGTTTTAATATTTTCTTAAGTAGCTTGATAGAAACATATGTCAAAAAAATGAAAGATACAAATTTAACCCTTTCCCTCATATAGACCCTTTTTGTCGCCTCTGCAGCAGACAGCTTTTTGAAAACATGGTGACAAAAGAAGAAATTGCTCAAAATGAGCAATTTCTCCTTTTGCCACAATGTTTTCCACTTTTAGTCATAGGTTATCCGTTCAATAATAGAGATTTTCCATCTTTTGACAAAATATGTTCAAAGTCGTCTGCTACAGAATTGTCGTATGAGGGAAAGGCTTAAATTGTCAACAAGTTATTAAAGCTATTAAAGCATTGCTTGATATGGATATGAAACAAATTAATGCTCTCTCACATACAACAAGCCTTCAGCAGACGACTTTGAAAACATTTAATTTGGCAAATAAATGGAAAATCTTTGTAAACAAATCTTTAATAATTGATAGAGTTGAAATCATTCTGGTAAAAGAAGAAATTCCTCATTTTGAGCAGTTCCTCCTTTTGCCACGATTTGTTTAAAGGTCGTCTGCTGTGAATCGAGGAATTAAAAAGTGTCTCTTATGTGGGAAAGGGTTAAAATTTGGCTATAAATGAAATTAATGTACCATGTTATAAAACAGTAAAAGTACATGGGGAAATGGGCTCATTGCCATTAACGTAATTAATTGTTCATTGATACAACAAATTGTAATCAATTTTTTCCTGTGCACATTCTGTGTGGGCTATGACTATTCAGAATTGTCTGCATATTGCAATATAACACCATTTCCCTCATACGACAATTCTGCAGCAGACGATTTTGAACGTATTTTGTCAAAACATAGAAAATCTCCATAATTGAATGGATAAAAAGTGGAAAACATGGTGGCAAAAGGAGAAATTGCACGTTTTGTGCAATTTCTTCTTTTGTTCACTATGTTTTCAAAAAGCCATCTGCTGCAGAGGCGTCAGAAAGCGTCTATATGAGGGAAAGGGTTATGAACATCAACGTAAATACATATATATGGCATCTATCTGTTTGCTTGTTTTATTGGGGTTTAACGCCGTTTTTCAACATTATTTCAGTTATATCACGGCGACAGATCACTTATTCATAATCCCTGGGTAGACAAACCAGTACTAGGCTAGAAAATGTGGCACTCCATCATGACCGTCATGCCGCGACTGGGGATCAAACCCGGGACGCCCGGTTTCAAATCCGCAACTATCTGTAATAGTTCAATTATTGAATAGAATTTGAAAACATAGTGGCAGAAGTAATAATTGTTCATTATGAGTAATTTTTCCCCTTGAGACAGTTTTCGAAAGTTGACTGCAATGCGTCTTTAATAGGGAAAGTGTTAACAGCCTTCCTTCATCACCAATAACAAAAAAAGAAGCTTTTGAAAATATTGCAGAAAAGAAAACAAGAAATAAGTTGATTTGAGCAATTTTTTCTTGCCAAGGACTGGAATCAACCTATTTTTAGCTCGTCGGTTTTTCAAAGAAATAAAATCTATTCTGATACCATTGTCGTCGTCATCTGCATTGTCACAAAAACTTTAACCTTACCTTGTATAGATGCTTTCTGATGCCTCTGCAGCAGACGGCTTTTTGAAAACATAGTGACAAAAGAAGATATCGCTCAAAACAAGCAATTTCTCTTTTTGCCACAATGTTTTCCACTTTTAGTCATAGGTTATCCATTCAGTTATGGAGATTTTCTATTTTTTGACAAAATATGTTCAAAGTCGTCTGCTGCAGAATTGTGGTATGAGAGAAAGGCTTAACTTTACCTTATATCTCAACAACGTTCCGTTTTTTCATACGGAACACATGTTTCTTGGAACAATATGCATGTCTATACCAAGTCACATAACTCTGGCTTTAATAATTATTTAGAAATGCCTGTTTTTCGACTTACAAAAAATCAGATTCGCAACCAGGTATCTAACCCTGGTCTCGACCCTCTAGCTATTACACCATGCAGCTCGGAGCCTATAGAAAATAAGCAAAATCGGACTGCTAGGTCTAGAGTGATCAGTTTTCAGTCATAAGATATACTTTGACAATCTGCTGCAGACGACTTTTGAAAAAATTGTGACAAAAGGGGAATTTGCTCATTTCTCATTTTGCAACAATGTTTCAATTGATTGTTTGGGGTTTAACGCCGTTTTCAACAATTTTTCAGTCATATCACGGCAACCAGTTCTCATGCATTTCCTGGTATTCCCACACCAGTACACCACACAACATACTTTCCAAGCAACTGGCTACTTTTCCACATAGACTGTTAAACAGCCCATTTGTGAAAGAAGAATGACGCAGGTCACAGTGACTTTTGTCAAACGTTGGAAAGAATGTTGGCAACAACAATGTTTCAAGATCTATTAAATAATTATCATTTCAATAATTCAGATTTTCAATATGTTTCGCTTCTTGTTTTCAAATTCATCTGCATCAATCAGATTTGTTGTACGAGGGAAATGGTCAACCCTTTCCCTCATATGACAATTCTGCAGCAGACGACTTTGATCATGTTTTGTCAAAAGATAGAAAATCTCCATAATTGAATGGATAACCTATGACAAAATGTGGAAAACATTATGGCAAAAGGAGAAATTGCACGTTTTGTGCAATTTCTTCTTTTGTCACTATGTTTTCAAAAAGCTGTCTGCTGCAGAGACGTCAGAAAGCGTCTACATGGGGGAAAGGACTAAATGGGTTTGAACTGTAATGAAGGAAGAGATTTCAAACATGCTGTGTCTTTTAAGGTGTTGTGGTTTCTTTATGATCTTCCATTCTGTTTTATAACCCCCCCTTTACCCACATACGACAAATCTGCAGCAGACGACTTTGAAAATGTCTACTAAAAAACATGGATAATATAGAAAGCTGAATACATTGTGGCAAAAGGAGAAATTGCTCATTTTGAGCAATTTCTCGTTTTGTCACGATGATTTCAAAAGTCGATCGTCTGCTGCAGATGCGTCGAAAGCTTCTATATGAGGGAAAGGGTTAATGGTTAACCTTTGTAAATGAAAGTCAGTCATAATCAAGATATGGATAGTTGAAAGCATTGCGCCAAAGGGAGTAATTGCTCATAATGAGAATTAACTCCTTTTACCAGAATATGTTTTCAAAAGTATTCTGCTTCAGAGGTGTCAGAAAGCATTCTGTTTGTTCCCGGAAAAAGGTTAAAACATATCATATCAGGGAATTATATAGTTTCTGCTGAGACAGTGAAAATTTCAGAAAGGAATATCCATTTTGTTGAACATCTCAATTTTGTTTTGTTCCTGATGATAAATGATATGTTGAAGTGTTTGAAATGAAAAATGAGTTTTGAAAAGTGATAAGTTTGTTAGTATCTTCACTCTCACTGCTCCCCTGTGTGATCAGGTATTTCAATCATTAATCCTTTCTCTCAAAATATGTTCAAAGTCGTCTGCTGCAGAATTGTTGTATGAGGGAAAGGGTTAATCCCCGGAGGTCCCGATTAGGAAGGGTGCAGTGTGAGCTCTTTTTCCCACAATATCTTTATTAACCCCTTTCCATTATACAACAATTCTGCAGCAGATGACTTGAACAAATCTGGGCATATACTTGAAAAAGCTTGATAAATGAAAGTTTTGATTATTATTGAATAGCGTGGAAAACAAAAAGCTTGATAAATGAAAGTTTTGATTATTATTGAATAGCGTGGAAAACAATGTTATAAAAGGAGAAATTGCTCATCATGAGCAATTTCTCCTTTTGCAATATCGTTTGTTTCAAAAGTTGTCGGCTGTTGACGCGTCAGAAAGCTTCTGTATTTTGGACAGGGTTACAATCCAAACAAACCCTATGTTGTGGGTACTCAAAAAAATTGTTTTATTGAGACGATTCTTCTGAGAACACACAACATATTCGATGGTTTCATGCAAAACGGTTGTAACTACATCTTGAACAAGGTTTGATTACAACCGTTTTGCATGAAGCCCTCGAATTATGGTTTGAGTGTCTATTATGGATTTTAGAACATGCTATTCATCCCTTATCTAGAGCTAAGTGATTTTCATTTAACTCTTTCCAACTTGCAGACGCGTTCTGACATATTTGCAGCAGACGAACCATGAATACATTGTGGCAAAAGGAGAATTTGCTCATAATGTGTAATTTCTCCTTTTGCCATAATGTTTTCAACTTGATTTATTAGCGATACTTCCATTTGTACAGAATTTTAATATTTTTGACTACATGTTTTCAAAGTCGTCTGCTGCAGATTAATTTATTGTAGGAAAGCGGGGTTAAAACCTAAACTTTGCTGCAAAAGCAAACCCTAATAAAGATCTGATGACTGCCTATTACATGTTGTTTTGCCAGCCTTCAAATTGTCATCTACAAAGTTGTTAGGTATCAACAGGGGAGATAACCCATAAATGAATAAGATAGATAAGCAGTGATTGTCAAGTGTAACCAGTAATATTTAGATGTAAAGGGTCAATTTGAGACAAACCTTTTATGGTGTCATCAGATCCAATATACGTCATCAAACTATTTTGGTCTTATTTCAATGAGAGTGTTCAATCATTGGTGTTTATTGGCCTTTATAGGAATCCGCTGTGGTCGAGTGGTTAGCGTCGGGGATTTGAAACTGTGTGTCCCGGGGTCGATCCCCAGTCGTGGCACTACGGTCATGGTGGAGTGCCCTTGGGCAAGGCACATTTTCTAGCCTAGTACTGGTTTGTTTATCCAGGGATCATGAATAAGTGAACTGTTGCTGTGATATAACTGAAATAATGTTGAAAATGGCGTAAAACCACAACAAATCAAATTATTGGCCTTTATGCAATGCAGGGAACTTTGATAATTCTAAAGCAGACGGCATTTGAAAACATGATGGCTTAATTTGTTTGAGTGGTGTTTTACACCTTCTTTCTACAATATTTATATTATATCATGACTTTCTTGGTAAATTATAGTTACTACAAGTTGTATTAGCTCAGCTGAGGATGAAGTACTAACAACTTCTACTTAACTAATAGACCAATTTCAATATAATTCCACAGGAATGTTCCTTAGGTGTTCCTGCTTCAAAGTTGGTTGATTCCTGCTATTTCAATCATTGATATTCATCTAATAGTCTAATGCCTAGTCCAGATATATTGTGAAATCACAGTGGGAAAAGGAGATCTTGCTCAATCTGAACAACTCATACAATATTGAGCAGAAAACTTTGAAATCATGTTAGCAAAAGATATGGAAAATTTCTATGAAGGAAAGTTAATTCTTTTTTATTTACTACAGTTGAAAACGTTTTGAGAAATTTCTCAAAGTGTGTGTGTGTGGCAGATGCTTCTGTATGGTGGAAAAGGTTAACCCTTTCCCACATACAACAAATCTGCAGCAGACAACTTTGAAAGCTTCAGGGCAAAACTATGGAAAAGCTCAATAAATGAAAGTATTATTTCTGAAAAAAGTTGAAAACATTGCTGCAAATGTCACAATTTGTTCAAAAGTCGTCTGCTGCATGTGCGTCTACATGTGGGAAAGGGTAAATAGAATATATCAGGGCTGAGCTAATGTGCTCACACTCTTGTCTCTCTATTTTATCTATTTCTAGCTGCAACAGCCTTGGGAAGTCAATATTTTTTTTTTTGTCTTCCCTGTCTTTTGACACAGAAAATGTAATAAAAATTCCCATGTGGCTTATAATGTGTCTTAATGACTTCAGAATTGCTGAGGGGGAGGGAGGATTGTTGGGAAATATGCCCAGACCCCTTTATACAACCAACCCTCCCCCTCATTATGACCCAGACCCCTTTATACAATCAACCCTCCCCCTCATGTTGATACATTATGACCCAGACCCCTTTATACAACCAACCCTCCCCCTCATGTTGATACATTATGACCCAGACCCCTTTATACAACCAACCCTCCCCCTCATGTTGATACATTATGACCCAGACCCCTTTATACAATCAACCCTCCCCCTCATGTTGATACATTATGACCCAGACCCCTTTATACAATCAACCCTCCCCCTCATGTTGATACATTATGACCCAGACCCCTTTATACAACCCTCCCCCCTCATGTTGATACATTATGACCCAGACCCCTTTATACAACCAACCCTCCCCCTCATGTTGATACATTATGACCCAGACCCCTTTATACAATCAACCCTCCCCTCATGTTGATACATTATGACCCAGACCCCTTTATACAACCCTCCCCCTCATGTTGATACATTATGACCCAGACCCCTTTATACAATCAACCCTCCCCCTCATGTTGATACATTATGACCCAGACCCCTTTATACAACCCTCCCCCTCATGTTGATACATTATGACCCAGACCCCTTTATACAACCAACCCTCCCCTCATGTTGATACATTATGACCCAGACCCCTTTATACAACCAACCCTCCCCTCATGTTGATACATTATGACCCAGACCCCTTTATACAACCAACCCTCCCCTCATGTTGATACATTATGACCCAGACCCCTTTATACAACCCTCCCCCCTCATGTTGATACATTATGACCCAGACCCCTTTATACAACCAACCCTCCCCCTCATGTTGATACATTATGACCCAGACCCCTTTATACAATCAACCCTCCCCTCATGTTGATACATTATGACCCAGACCCCTTTATACAACCCTCCCCCTCATGTTGATACATTATGACCCAGACCCCTTTATACAATCAACCCTCCCCCTCATGTTGATACATTATGACCCAGACCCCTTTATACAACCCTCCCCCTCATGTTGATACATTATGACCCAGACCCCTTTATACAACCAACCCTCCCCCTCACGTTGATACATTATGACCCAGACCCCTTTATACAACCAACCCTCCCCCTCATGTTGATACATTATGACCCAGACCCCTTTATACAACCAACCCTCCCCTCACGTTGATACATTATGACCCAGACCCCTTTATACAACCAACCCTCCCCCTCATGTTGATACATTATGACCCAGACCCCTTTATACAACCAACCCTCCCCTCACGTTGATACATTATGACCCAGACCCCTTTATACAACCAACCCTCCCCCTCATGTTGATACATTATGACCCAGACCCCTTTATACAACCAACCCTCCCCTCACGTTGATACATTATGACCCAGACCCCTTTATACAACCAACCCTCCCCCTCATGTTGATACATTATGACCTAGACCCCTTTATACAACCAACCCTCCCCCTCATGTTGATACATTATGACCCAGACCCCTTTATACAACCAACCCTCCCCCTCATGTTAATACATTATGACCTAGACCCCTTTATACAACCAACCCTCCCCCTCATGTTAATACATTATGACCTAGACCCCTTTATACAACCAACCCTCCCCCTCATGTTGATACATTATGACCCAGACCCCTTTATACAACCAACCCTCCCCCCTCATGTTGATACATTATGACCCAGACCCCTTTATACAACCAACCCTCCCCCTCATGTTGATACATTATGACCCAGACCCCTTTATACAACCAACCCTCCCCCTCATGTTGATACATTATGACCCAGACCCCTTTATACAACCAACCCTCCCCTCACGTTGATACATTATGACCCAGACCCCTTTATACAACCAACCCCCCCCCTCATGTTGATACATTATGACCTAGACCCCTTTATACAACCAACCCTCCCCCTCATGTTGATACATTATGACCCAGACCCCGTTATACAACCAACCCTCCCCCTCATGTTGATACATTATGACCCAGACCCCTTTATACAACCAACCCTCCCCCTCATGTTGATACATTATGACCCAGACCCCTTTATACAACCAACCCTCCCCTCACGTTGATACATTATGACCCAGACCCCTTTATACAACCAACCCTCCCCCTCATGTTGATACATTATGACCTAGACCCCTTTATACAACCAACCCTCCCCCTCATGTTGATACATTATGACCTAGACCCCTTTATACAACCAACCCTCCCCCTCATGTTGATACATTATGACCCAGACCCCTTTATACAACCAACCCTCCCCCTCATGTTGATACATTATGACCCAGACCCCTTTATACAACCAACCCTCCCCCTCATGTTGATACATTATGACCCAGACCCCTTTATACAACCAACCCTCCCCTCACGTTGATACATTATGACCCAGACCCCTTTATACAACCAACCCTCCCCCTCATGTTGATACATTATGACCTAGACCCCTTTATACAACCAACCCTCCCCCTCATGTTGATACATTATGACCCAGACCCCTTTATACAACCAACCCTCCCCCTCATGTTAATACATTATGACCTAGACCCCTTTATACAACCAACCCTCCCCCTCATGTTAATACATTATGACCTAGACCCCTTTATACAACCAACCCTCCCCCTCATGTTGATACATTATGACCCAGACCCCTTTATACAACCAACCCTCCCCCCTCATGTTGATACATTATGACCCAGACCCCTTTATACAACCAACCCTCCCCTCATGTTGATACATTATGACCCAGACCCCTTTATACAACCAACCCTCCCCCTCACGTTGATACATTATGACCCAGACCCCTTTATACAACCAACCCTCCCCCCTCATGTTGATACATTATGACCCAGACCCCTTTATACAACCAACCCTCCCCCTCACGTTGATACATTATGACCCAGACCCCTTTATACAACCAACCCTCCCCTCACGTTGATACATTATGACCCAGACCCCTTTATACAACCAACCCTCCCCCTCATGTTGATACATTATGACCCAGACCCCTTTATACAACCAACCCTCCCCTCATGTTGATACATTATGACCCAGACCCCTTTATACAACCAACCCTCCCCCTCATGTTGATACATTATGACCCAGACCCCTTTATACAACCAACCCTCCCCCCTCACGTTGATACATTATGACCCAGACCCCTTTATACAACCAACCCTCCCCCCTCACGTTGATACATTATGACCCAGACCCCTTTATACAACCAACCCTCCCCCCTCATGTTGATACATTATGACCCAGACCCCTTTATACAACCCTCCCCCTCATGTTGATACATTATGACCCAGACCCCTTTATACAACCCCCCCCCCCTCATGTTGATACATTATGACATAAATGCAGCAGAAGACTTTTGAAAGTGTTGTGGAAAACGGAATAATTGCTCTTAACCCTTTCCCTCATATAGATGGTTTCTGACGCCTCTGCAGTAGACGGCTTTTTGAAAACATAGTGACAAAAGAAGAAATTGCACAGAACGTGCAATTTCTCCTTTTGCCACAATGTTTTCCACTTTTTGTCATAGGTTATCCATTCAATTATGGAGATTTTCTATGTTTTGACAAAATACGTTCAAAGTCGTCTGCTGCAGAATTGTCGTATGAGGGAAAGGGTTAATAAAAGAGCAATTTTGAATTTTGCCACAAACTGTATTTCAACTATGTTCATGCAATTATTATACTTTCGTTCATGAATTTTTTTAGCACACTCAATCTGAGCAATTGTGATCACATTTATTAATTTGTTTGTCGGCCGTTTGAAAAGAGTTCAGAATGTTTGTCTAAATGATATCTAGGTCAAATTAGGATATGGGTCATATTGGGTCAAAACCTAGGTCACTAGGTTGAATTGAAGGAAAATTTTGTTATTACTCACTCTGAAGGCTGCATTTTTATCTTTAAAATATTGAAACTTTGCCAGAACGTTTGTCTTGATGATATGTAGGCCAAGTTTGAATACAGTCATGTTATAATGGTCAACAACTAGGTCACAAGGCCAAATTTATGGAAAATCTTGTTAACATTCTAGAGGCTGCATTTTTGCTTCTGCAGCTTGAAATAATGTCAGAATGTTTGTCTTAATGATATCTATGTCAAGTTAGAATATTGGTCATATTGACTCAAAAACTATGTCACTAGGTCAGATTGAAGGAAAATCTTGTCAACACTCTGGAGACCGCAATTGTTGTATGAGCGATTTAGGGCCATTATGGCCCTCTTGTTCATACTTTAGTTTGATGTTTACAATTATGTTAGCTAAAGCAAATTTCTTGTATCTATTAACACTTTCCCTCATACGACAATTCTGCAGCAGACGACTTTGAACATATTTTGTCAAAAGATAGAAACTCTCTATAATTGAACGGATAACCTATGACTAATAGTGGAAAACATTGTGGCAAAATGAGAAATTGCTCGTTTTGAGCAATTTCTTCTTTTGTCACTATGTTTTCCAAAAGCCGTCTGCTGCAGAGGCGTCAGAAAGCGTCTATATGAGGGAAAGGGTTAACCCTTTTCCAAGTACAACAATTTTGCAGCAGACAACTTTAAATCATCTTGTCAAAAATATCTGTCAGAGAAAGTATAATTATTGAATAGAGGTGAACATATTATGATATAAGGAGAAAATGCTCATTATAAGTAATTTCACCTTTTGGCACATTGTTTTGAAAAGTGATTTGCTGCAGATGTGTCAAAATGTGTCTACAGATGGGAATTAAAGGGTTGATATATGGGAATGTCTTAGGCATTGAACTAATTAATTATGTCTCCCCCTGTATACAGGGGAGATATATTGTTTTTGTCCTCGGCGTCTGTCTGTCTGTCCTTCTGTCTGTCTGTCTGTCCGTCTGTCCGAAATCGTGTCCGCTCCATATCTCCAAGACGGCTTGAAGGATTTTCATGAAACTTGGCTCACATGTTCACCTCATCAAGGCGACGTGCAGAACCCGCGTCTCGACAATATAGGGTCAAGGTCAAGGTCACGCTTGAAGGTCAAAGGTTTGAGGCTTTATTTCGTGTCCGCTCCATATCTCCCAGACGGCTTGAAGGATTTTCATGAAACTTGGGTCACATGTTCACCTCATCAAGGCGACGTGCAGAACCCGCGTCTCGACAATATAGGGTCAAGGTCAAGGTCACACTTGAAGGTCAAAGGTTTGAGGCTTTATTTCGTGTCCGCTCCATATCTCCGAGACGGCTTGAAGGATTTTCATGAAACTTGGGTCACATGTTCACCTCATCAAGGCGACGTGCAGAACCTGCGTCTCGACAATATAGGGTCAAGGTCAAGGTCACGCTTGAATGTCAAAGGTTTGAGGCTTTATTTCGTGTCCGCTCCATATCTCCCAGACGGCTTGAAGGATTTTCATGAAACTTGGGTCACATGTTTACCTCATCAAGGCGACGTGCAGAACCCGCGTCTCGACAATATAGGGTCAATGTCAAGGTCACGCTTGAAGGTCAAAGGTTTGAGGCTTTATTTCGTGTCCGCTCCATATCTGTCCCAAATTTATAGGTTGGAATGTTTTGAGAGATTTTGACAGATATTTGAGGGGAGACATCTGTTTTTTGCAAAAACAATTCTAGTTACAACTAATGATATACTGATGGTTGATTCAAAGGAATGTTTCCTAATCCATACAATGCAACTTTGAAAACATCTGGTAAGTAGTTATAGATATGCTAAATCTGCAACAGTTAGTATAAATTTACAACTATACCTATATATGTAGAAAAACATTTTAGGTAAAGGAAAACTTGCAGGTAATTTCTCGATTTTCCCCAGAAAGTTTTCAAAATTCGTCTGCTGCATTATAAGGCATCAAAATAAGACTTGCTTTATGGGAAAGGGTTAGTTTAGTTTAGTTTAAACATATTTTATTACCAAAATAACATATAGTATTTACAAACATACATATTTGTACATAGTTTCATATTTATATAAAGGCAAAAGGGTCTGGCCACAAGTTCTCTCAACTTAGGAAAGGCCATTCCCTAAGTATATATGGGAAAGGGTTAATAATTGATCAGGAAATATTTACCAATTGAAGGATTGGAAGAGTCTGACAGCACTCTACTCATAATAATTTTTGTCAATGAAGTGAGTGTTGTTAGTAGGCGTGGGTGGTTGGGATGGACTGGGATGTAAAAATAGAAATTTAAATAATATAACAGACTGAAATTTTCACATCATTAAAATAAAGTGTAATTTTTAGTTTGTCTCCTGCACACTTCGTATTATTTTCGCTGAAGACTTTCTATAGCCCTTTCCCTCATACGACAATTCTGCAGCAGACGACTTTGAACATGTTTTGTCCAAAAATAGAAAATATCTATAATTGAATGGATAACCTAGCTATGACTAAAAGTGGAAAACATTGTGGCAAAAGGAGAAATTGCTCGTTTTGAGCAATTTCTTCTTTTGTCACTTTGTTTTCAAAAAGCCGTCTGCTGCAGAGGCATCAGAAAGCGTCTATATGAGGGAAAGGGTTAATTAAAGGACTGAATTGGTCCTTTACTTGCGCGACAATTTTAGGCTTATCACTCAATTATACTCTGTATTGTAGGTATACTAATACAAATTGTTCGCCTTGAGAGCAATAGACTAGGCTTGGATTAACCCTTTCCCACATATAGACGCTTTCTGAAGCCTCTATAGCAGAATTTTTTTTTAAACATTACGGCAAAAGGAGAAATTGCTCATAATGAGCAATTTCTCCTTTTGCCACAAGGTTTTCAACTTTTTTCAATAATTATACCTTCAATTATACATAGAGGTTTCCTGCTTTTTTGCCTAGATGTTTAAAAAGTCATCTGCTGCAGATTTGTTGTATGTGGGAAAGGATTAACAGTAGAGTACGTCATATCAGAAGAGTTTCCATTTTCCTACATACAATAAACCTGCAGCAGACGTCATGGAAAATCTATATAAATAAAAGTATATTTACTGAAAAGAGATGTAATCATTTTAGCAAAAGGTGAAAATGCTTATTATAAGCAGTTTTTTCATTTGCAAAAAATGTTTTCAACTTTATTGAATAAAAATACTCTCATTCTTTGACATGAAGTTTCTGTATTTTTCCCTGGATGTTTTCCAAGTTGTCTGCTGAAGATTTGCTGCATGTTGGAAGGCGTTTAACATCTAGGATAGTACCAGGGATAGGGTTAACCTTTTCCCACATACAGACACGTTTTGACGCATATGCAGCAGACAACTTTTAAAAACAATGTGGCAAAAGGAGAAATTATACCTGCAATTAATCATAGAGATTTTCCATATTTTTGAGTAGACATTTTTAAAGTTGTCTGCCGAAGATCTGCTGTATGTGGGAAAGGGTTATTATGTGTGACGACCAAAATAATAATAAACCCTTTCCCATAATAAACAATTACTGAAAAAGTTCAAAACATTTGTGGCATGAGGTGTAAAATTGCTTGTTTTGAGCCATTTCTCCTTTTGTCACAATGTTCCTGTAAGTCGTCTGCTGCAGAGGTGTCAGAAAGCGTCTATATGTCTAAAAGAGTTCAGAACATGCCTGAGTAATAATGCATCACTCTAAATAAAATGATAATTTCACATTTTCTTTTATCTTTATTTGCCCGCCAAATCCTGTGTTGTTCATACTCAAAAGAACCGTCTTGAAGAGACGATTGTTTCGAGTACTGTCGTAAGAGTGGTTTTTAGAGACTTATCCTGTAAATAAATTGAGTAAAGATCATTTCGCTCCTCGTTATATTTCTAGATTTATCATAATACCGTAATTGAGATGCGTTTATCCTGAAAGCTGTCATTTAGATTCTTTTCATTAGCCAAATGCCTTCTTGATCTTGTCTATAAATGACACTATGACACTAACAAATGATTATTAGTCGCCGGGCAGAAGCCCGCGACTTCTATTTTTAATAGCTTTTCGGAAATCACATGGGAGGGCGGCTTATTATTAGAAAGAAACAAATCTAGATGATTTGAACATATTACAATTGTGGTTGTTTACGAACACTAATAAATGACACATCTAAAATGAAATAAATATTCCGATTTTTTTATGTTTGCAGTTTTTTTTATTTCACTCGCATTTAAGTTTTTTGTCTTATTTACGAAGACAAAAGTGGTCCCTTCAAGACGTGAACCAACACCCCCTAATGCAGACTCTTATGTGTCATCATTGAGGTCAATTTCGGATTCTCTTTTTAATAGCAATTTTAACTTACTAAATGTTGTTTTCATGTTCAAAGAGATGTCTTGATTTGTGTATAATTCATTTAATAATGTTAATCCATGAATATCTAAAGTAGGAACTGTTTCTAAGCTAAATACAGACCCTATTCTGTTGTGTAGTTTCGTGACCTTTATAATCGATTTTCGCGCATGCGCATTTCGATATGAAAAAGCGAGTGATATTATTTTATTTTAGACAAGTACAAGACGAATGTTTGACGCAAAGCGTCAAAGAGAAGCCGCAATATTTCGTTGTACATGTAGAAATAAGAAAAAAAGAACATTTTTAAATCCACAAACAATAGAACAATTTAAACTGTAGACGGTAATGCTGATATATTTCTCCTTTTGAAGACTTTTGTTTTCTTCAAATTACCTCCCTTTAAAGCAATACCAGGATATTTACTTTGTGATTCGAATAAGATTGACAAACATTGAAATTATATGAATGAATACTTTTATTTAAATAAGTAACAACAGCAAAATTAAATTAAAGCCAGATAAATGTGTACACATTTCGTTAATTTGTTATAGATACCCTAATGTATAGATATGAATATAAACTTTATAAGCAAATGTTTTCATTTCAACGTTCCTAATGATTGAATAGACTAAGGAAAGTCAAGAATACATAAATAAATCAATGCAGTCTTTTCCGGCGACATTGATGCCTTGCATCAACTTTCTCTTGTTATGGATGATATAGTAAAAAAACAAAACTCTTGAATTTGTCATCACCTACATAGTTACATCAAATCTGCAGCAGACAGCTGTGAAAACATTTACATACATAATATTGAAAATCTCTATGATTATCCCTTTTCCTCATATAGACGCTTTCTGACACCTCTGCAGCAGACGGCTTTTTGAAAACATAGTGACAAAAGAAGAAATTGCTCAAAACAAGCAATTTCTCCTTTTGCCACAATGTTTTCCACTTTTAGTCATAGGTTATCCATTCAATTATAGAGATTTTCTATTTTTTCTGACAAAATATGTTTAAAGTCGTCTGCTGCTGAATTGTCGTATGAGGGAAAGAGTTAAAAATGAATAGAATTGAACATATTGTGATAAAAGGAGGAAGTTGCTCATAAAGAGCAATTTATTCTTTTGCCTGAATGGTTTCAAACTCATTTAACTATTGATCATTTGTTTAGAGTTTCCATTCTTGCCCGGATGTTTTCAAAGTTGTCTGTTACAGATATGTTATATGTGGAACATAATTTAAAAAACATCGAGGCTTAAAAAGTACAGTCAATCACTACAAATGAAAATATAACTATTGAATACAGTTGATCACATTGTGGCAATTAAAAGAAGAAATTGCTACAATGTTTTTAATAGTCTCAGTCGCAAATGGGGAAATTGCTCATAATGAGTAATTTCTCCATTTGCCACAATGTTTTCAACTTCGTTCAATAAGCTAAGCTTTCTTTCATTTATAAATAGTTTCTATATTTTTTAACAAATGTTCGGCAAAATCGTCAAAAGGGTTAGCCATATTATGACTCACAGGTGTTCATTGTGAAAGGAACTATAAAATTAATTAATGTTTTGTCTCAATCTTTTTTATCTAACCCTCATTAATCCTTTCCCTCATAAGACAATTCTGCAGTGGACGACTTTGAACATATTTTGTTAAAAAATAGAATATCTCTATATTTGAATGGATAACCTATGACTAAAAGTGGAAAATGTTGTGGCAAAAGGAGAAATTGCTCATTTTGAGCAATTTCTTCTTTTGTCACAATGTTTTCAAAAAGTCGTCTGCTGCAGAGGCGTCAGAAAGCGTCTATATGAGGGAAAGGGTTAATTAATCACCTAATACTTTTAAAATTAACCCTTTCCCACATACAACAAATCTGCAGCAGTCTGGACTTTGAAAACTTATTAAAATTTTCTTTAAAGGAAAGTTTCATCATTGAAAAGAGTTGAAAACATTGTGGCAAAAGGAGAAATTGCTCATTATGAGTAATTTCCCCCTTTTGCCACAGAGTTTTCAAAAGTCGCCAGTTGCAGATCGGGGCATCAGAAATCAGCTGTTTGTGGAAAAGGGATAATTACCTAAAACTTAATTGACTGTTACAGAATTCACAAACTGATTCAAACAAATTGTAGCAGCATGCATCATTGTCATTTGAAAATATTGTGAGAAAAATGATTGATCATAATAAATAATTTTTTCGTTTTCCACATTGTTTTTAAAGCCTTTTTCTACCTACAGATGCATTTTGACACATCTGCAGCTGATGACTTTTGAAGAATTGTAGCAGAAGAAGAAAATTATATTGAGCAATTTAACCTTAGGCATAATGTTTTCTAATCTATTTAATAATTATCTTTTCATATACAGATTGATTGATTGGGGTTTAACGCCGTTTTCAACAACTTTTCAGTCATATCATGGCGACCAGTTCACCTACTCATGCGTTTCATGGTTTTCCCACACCAGTACTGTGACGGTGACTATACAACCTACTTTCCAAGCAACTGGCTACTTTTCCACGTAGACTGTCAAACAGCCCATTGGTGAAGACGAATGACGCAGGTCACAGTGACTTTTGTCAAACGTCGGAAAAAATGTTGGCCAAGCTGGGATTCGAACTCACAACCCCTAGATTGACAGCCTGCGTCGCTACCAACTGAGCTTGGAAAATTACATAGATGTTTGGCAAGTTGTCTGTTGTAAGATTGTTGAATATGGGAAAGGGTGAAATCTGTGTCAAAATTCTTCTTGAAATTATAAAGGTTTCATGTAATTGTCTTTTTTCTGAAGACTTAATAATGTCAAAACAATCAGATAAATGGTTAACCCTTTCCCACCTACAACAAATCTGCAGCAGGTGACTTTGAAAACAGGCCAACATATAATTATCTTTAACAGCCACCCTTTCTTGCATACAGCAAAAATGCAGCAGGCAACTTAACAAACATCTAGGCAAAAATTTGGAAACTCTCTATAAATAAAAGAACAATTATTGAATAAAATTGAAAACATTGAGACAAAAAGAAAAATTGGTCCCTATAATAAGCAATTTCATCTCTTGCCACAATGTTTTCAATGGTCTTCCGCTGGGGAGGGGTCATCAATTGTCTGTATGTATGTTTGGAAAGAGATGAAAACATTGTAGCAAAAGAAGAAATTGCTCATGATGAGCAGATTTCTCTCTTTGCAACAATGTTTTAAAACAGACAGCGATACTTAAACATGTCAGAATGTGTCTGTAGGTGGGAAAGGGTTTAACCTAAATCAGCCAACACAGATGAAGCCTTCTAAGAAAAAGACATGATTTATGTTATCCCTGCTGCTTTCTGCCGCCTCTGCAGCAGCCGACTTTTGAAAACATTGTGGCAAAGGTGACAATGTTTTCAACTCTATTTAATAAATCAACTGTCATTAATGGAGATTGTTCATATTTTTGCACAGTTGTTTTCAAAGTCGTCTGCGACAGGTTTATGTTATTGTTTTACCAACAACAAGGAAGTAAATGTTGACCCTTGAATTTTTAAAGAACAGATACTTGTGAATACTCAGAAATCTGATAAAGAAGCTAGATGCCAACCTGGGTTTTAAACCTTTCCCATATAGGACAATTCTGCAGCAGACGACTTTGAACATATTTTGTCAAAAAAGGGAAAAATCTCTTTAATTGAATGGATAACCTATGACTAAAAGTGGAAAACATTGTGGCAAAAGAAGAAATTGCTCGTTTTGAGCAATTTCTTCTTTTGTCACTATGTTTTTCAAAAAGCCGTCTGCTGCAGAGGCGTCAGAAAGCGTTTATATGAGGGAAAGGGTTAAACTCTTTACATAAATAGGACCTCTTTACTCCCCGTCCCACATACAACACATCTGCAGCCGAAATCTTTGAAAATGTTAAAAGACCTCTTTAACCCTTTCCCACAATACAGTCAATCTGCAACAGACGACTTTGAAAATATCTGTGCACAAATATGTAAAATCTCTATTAACCAAATACAAAAAAATCTGCAGCAGACGACTTTGAAAACAAAGTGACAAAAACCTGAAAAATCTCCAGAAAAGATAGCTTAATTGTTATATAAAGTTGAAAACATTTCGGCAAAAGCAGGCATTGCTCATCATGAGCAATTTCACTGTTTTCAAAAGTTGTCTGCTGCTATAGTGTCAAAATGCGTCTGCAGGTGGGAAAGGGTTAACAATACTATAATTAATGAATTGAGTTGAAAACATTGTGGCAAAAGGAGTAGTAGCTCATTATTAACCCTTTCCCTCATATAGACGCTTTCTGACGCCTCTGCAGCAGATGGCTTTTTGCAAACATAGTGACATAAGAAGAAAATGCACAAAACGTGCAACTTCTCCTTTGCCACAATGTTTTCCACTTTTTGTCATGGGTTATCCATTCAATTATGGAGATTTTCTATTTTTTGACAAAATATGTTCAAAGTAGTCTGCTGCAGAATTGGCGTATGAGGGAAAGGGTTAAGTTGTCTGCTATGGCAGTGAGAGGCGTCAGAAAGAGTCTGTATTTGGATAAGGGATAGCCAACAGGGCCATTTCTGATAGGACTGCATGGCTGATCTGGATCTTACCTGGTCGCAAAGCTCTGAAGCTCCTTTTTATGTGATGTGGAGACCTCATGAAAGTCAGCACATCCAAATAATAAATCATAATGATTGTTTACAGTTCAATGCAATTATGGACACTCCTAAAGGTGAATGAACTCTTTCCCACAGTATGCAACAAATCTGCAGCAGCATCTTCAAAAACATTTCATTAAAATTATTTAACCCTTTACCTCATACAACAATTCTGCAGCAGACGACTTTGAACATATTTTCTCAAAACATAGAAAAAAATCTCTATAATTGAATGGATAACCTACGACTACAAGTGGAAACATTGTGTCAAAAGGAGAAATTGCTCGTTCTGAGCACTTCTTTTGTCACTATGTTGTCAAAAAGCCGTCTGCTGCAGAGGCGTCAGAAAGCGTCTATGTGAGGGTAAGGGTTAAATGCCTTATAAATGAAAGAATAATTATTGAATTTAGTTGAAAACATTGTGGGAAAACAGGAGAAAATGTTCATTTTGAGTAATTTCTCCTTTTTGCAGAAATGTTTTATAGAGGCATCAGAAAGCATCTGTATGTGGGAAAAAGATGACCCTTTCCATGATAAAGATGCTGTTGCAGCCGCCAACATTTTGAAAACATGGGAAAATGAGAAATTGCTTATGATGATGCAATTTCCGCTTTTCCCTTAACATTGCAAATAATGCACTCAAAATAACAGTTCCAATTTTTGAAGAATAACATAAAAAATCCAAGAGACAATAATAAAATGGATGATTTTAGAAATCATATGAGTTAAAAAGGGTAAAGTGACCTAGATTATTTTGGAGATAAACTATAAATCAAAAATATTGTATCTTCTACTGTGTTCAACCTTTAGTTATATCTGTTATGCATAACACTCTGAAATTATATAGATTTGTGTCAATTTGCACCATCTGGCAAACATACTTAATTCTTTCCAACTTGCAATTTGAGGTATTTGCAGCAGATGGCTTTTACCACAATGTTTATACAACATACAACAATTATGCTTTCATTTATAGAAATTGTTCACATTAATTGTTACCTAGATGTTTTTTAATTCTGCTGTTGGAGATGGGATGGGTTAATCCTTTCCCTCATACGACAATTCTGCAGCAGCCGACTTTGAACATATTTTGTCAGAAAATAGAAAATCTCTGTAATTGAATGGATAACCTATGACTAAAAGTGGAAAACATTGTGGCAAAAGGAGAAATTGTTTGTTCTGAGCAATTTCTTCTTTTGTCACTATGTTTTCAAAAAGCCATCTGCTGCAGAGGCTTCAGCAAGCATCAATTTAATGAAGGAAAGGGTTAACTCAATACAAGGTACAGATACCTTTTCATACTTATAATTTGCAGCAGACGACTTTCGAAACATGCTAAACATGAGCAATTTGGCTCTTTTCATGTCTGCAGCAGACAACTTTAAACATCTGGAAAATCTGTTGTATTGAAAGTACAATTTAATAGTGCAGAAACCATTGTAATTAACCCTTTCCCTCATATAGACGCGTTCTAACGCCTCTGCAGCAGACAGCTTTTTGAAAACATAGTGACAAAAGAAGAAATTGCACAAAACGTGCAATTTCTCCTTTTGCCACAATGTTTTCCACTTTTTGTCACAGGTTATCCATTCAATTTTGGAGATTTTCTATGTTTTGACAAAATACGTTCAAAGTCGTCTGCTGCAGAATTGCCGTATGAGGGAAAGGGTTAAAGGAGAAATTGCTCATTATGATAATTGCTCATATTGCTTTCATTTATAGAGAGTTTCCATACTTCTGACTCCATGTTTTCAAAATCATCTGTGCTAGATTTGTTTTGTGTGCAAAAAGAGGTTAAGGGAATTTGTTTTGCAAAGCCCTAATCTTGGTATTATTGCCAAACTGATGTAACTTGCAACAGCTAACAGTAGAAGTTACAACTATTCTGCATGACCCCATCGCTTTATCAGCCTTGTTTGCCTTAATCCTTTCCCACATGGTACTACAAATCTGTTGCATACAAATTATATTGGCAAAAACATGAACAATTAAGCTCCCTAAATGAAAGTTTAATTATTAGATAGAGTTGAAAACATAGTGACAAAAGGAGAAATCACTCATCATGAGCAATTTCTCCTTTTTGCAACTATGTTTTCTAAAGTCGTCTGCTACAGATGCATCAGATGGGTAAGGGTTAAAGTGTAAATATGGGCTCTGGATGGCTAGGTCTTTTAGCAAAAAGGTGTCATAATGTGTTGACCTGAATAATGGCAAACCAATTAAACCTCTTTTGTAGACTAATTAAGTTTAGATGAAGCTATTGATAGATATAGAGGGCATACATTAACCCTTTCCCTCATATAGACGCTTGCTGACGCCTCAGCAGCAGACGGATTTTGGAAAACATGGTGACAAAAGAAGAAATTCCTCAAAACGAGCAATTTATCCTTTTGCCACAATGTTTTCCACTTTTCGTATTTTTTGACAAAATATGTTCAAAGTCGTCTGCTGCAGAATTGTTGTATGGGGGAAAGGGTTAATCTGCTCTTATTGCAGAACAGCATGCCACCATTTGTAGTAAATAGATGTTATTGATGGTTCTGGAGTATAAACAGGTTAACCCATAACCCAAAACAACTAACCCTTTCCCACATACAACAAATCTGCAGCAATCTCATTTAAATCCCACCAAAATATTTGGCCGTAGGTACATTAGATCTGACTACTGCGTGCATGACTACACAGCCTAAAAAGTCATCTTAAATTGACCATAGTTATGCACTTAAATACTCATGAACTAGTGCTTGGATTTTATGTCCAATGGAATGGCATGATACAATCCATACCCTTTATGTCCAATGGAATGGCATGATACAATCCATATCCTTTATGTCTAATGGAATGGCATGATACAACCAACACCCTTTATGTCCAATGGAATGGCAAGATACAACCAATACCCTTTATGTCCAATGGAATGGCATGATACAATCAATACCCTTTATGTCCAATGGAATGGCATGTTACAACCAACACCCTTTATGTCCAATGGAATGGCATGATACAATCAATACCCATTATGTCCAATGGAATGGCATGATACAACCAACACCCTTTATGTCCAATGGAATGGCATGATACAACCAACAGCCTTTATGTCCAATGGAATGGCATGATGCAACCAACACCCTTTTTATGTCAAATGGAATGGCATGATACAATCAATACCCTTTATGTCCAATGGAATGGCATAATAGAACCAACACCTGTGCTATACACTTCTAATTTTGTCACAATGTTTTTGAAAGTTGCCTGCCACAGATATGTCAAATGTGGCTGAAGTCGGGAAAGGGTTAAGATGATTTTGCAAACTTAAGAATGCACAATTTAAGAAGAAAAAAAAATTGTTGTAAAAACTTTTCTATGCAAACCAGCAATATATGCTTAGTGTAGGAATGTTTTTCACTAAGCTTATATTGCCGGTTTGCGTAGAAAAGTTTTTACAACCATTTTTTTTTTTTTTTTTAAATTGTGCATTCTCAAGTTTGCAGAAGCGTCAGAAAGCGTCTAAATGTGGGAAAGGGTTAAATTCGCTAGCTTGTATATAGATCTGATGACTGCACCATACAAGTTGTCTCTCAGATTGTGACCTTCATGTCAGCCAATCAAATGACACTTACCAAATCCTTCAAACCATGTAAGATAACCAATATAATTTAAGAATATGTAGAATCTGTGATTGTCATGTGCTCTGGTTGTATATCACTGAAGTTTGTTGTATCATGCAATTTCATTGTTCATAAAAAACCAAGCATGTGCTCATGAGTATTTAGTGTGTAGGGTCAATTTGAGACAACCCTTTGTGCAGGGTAGTCAGATCCAATATATGCACAGCAAAATATTTTGATCTGATTAAAATGAGATTGGACTACCTGTAGGCCTATTTTACAAACAAACTGGTTATACTGTTTTTGGCTGTCAAATTTAAAACATTTGAAGATTATAACAATATTAACCCTTTCCCTCATATAGACGGTTTCTGACGCCTCTGCAGCAGACATCTTTTTAAAAACATAGTGACAAAAGAAGAAATTGCTCAAAACGAGCAATTTCTCCTTTTGCCACAACATTTTCCACTTTTAGTCATAGGTTATCCATTCAATTATAAAGATTTTCTATTTTTTGAGAAAATATGTTCAAAGTCGTCTGCTACAGAATTGTCGTATGAGGGAAAGGGTTAAATGATCAAATTGAAAAAAGACTGTTATTAAAGACAAAAATTGAAGAATTTAAAAAAAAGGGAGAAATTAATTAATTCCTCCTTTTCAGGAATATTTCAAAATATCATATTGATATGAATAATGCTGCACTAAGGCAATTAATAAAGGAAAGGGTTAACTTGACCCTTACCCTGATACAACAAATCTGCAGCAGACGGCAGCAAAATATTTTGACCAAAATTGAGAAATTCTCTCTTAGATCAAAGAACTACATAATCATTGCGGCAGAAGGAGGAATTGCTTAACATGTCGAGCAATTTCTCCTTTTGCCGCAATGGTTTTTTATTCAAAGTTTTTCTGCTAGAGCTCTTCTACAGGGGTATCAGAAATTGTCTGTATGTTTAACCCTTCCCCTCATACAACAATTCTGCAGCAGACGACTTTGAACGTATTTTGTCAAAACATAGGAAATCTCCATAATTGAATGGATAACCTATGACAAAAAGTGGAAAACATTGTGGAAAAAGGAGAAATTGCACGTTTTGTGCAATTTCTTCTTTTGTCACTATGTGTTCAAAAAGCCGTCTGCTGCAGAGGCATCAGAAAGCGTCTATATGAGGGAAAGGGGGGAGGGGGTTAAAAGGGTTCAATGTGTATGCATAACACTTAAATAGTTTAGAAAGTCCCAGGGACAAAGGCAAGAGTTAACAGTAACCCCTTTCCCACATACAGACGCTATCTGAATGTCTCTGCAGCAGAAGACTTTTAAAAACTTTGTGGTAAAATGAGATGATGCTAATAATGAAGGAGCAAATTTATTCCTTTTGCTATAATTTTTTACCAAAAGTTTTTCAAGTCGTCTGCTGCAGATATGTTGTATGTGAAGAACGGGTTTAACCAGTTAGGAAGTCACCTGGACAAAGGATAGGGTTAACTAAAAACCCTTTCTCACATACAAAAAATCTGCAGCAGACGGCGTTAAAATGATCAAGTCCAAACAAGGGAAAATGTCTATAAATGATAAATGATTAAAGTTGCAATCATTGTGGCAAAAGGAGAAATTTCTCATTATCAGCAATTTCTCCTTTTGCCAAATTGATTTGAAAAGTCGTCTGCTGCAGAGGCGTCAGGCAGTGTCTATATCTGGGAAAGGGTTATATCACTGGACATACTTTAGTGATCCTTCTGGAATGGCTAGTCCCAGTGTAAACAGAGTGTATGTTTGAGGGCTTGGCGTGAAACGGTTGTAACTAAGAACCTATTTTGAAAACTCTGGTTTCGGGGGCAATTTTGACCCCTTTGTAAACAATGCAAATTTAGGTGCCATTGCTCAGATTGAGCAATGGCACCTAAATTTCCATTGTTTACCAAGTAAAATGATTTAACGTTTATTAAGACTTTATGACGTAGTGATTAATCTTGGTAAAAAAATACCAATGTTATTTACAACAGTTTTTCGCCAAGCCCTCGAATTATTTGCCTACAGTTGTAACAAGTTTGCTAAGGTATTTCTGCTTGAGAGAGAGAGAGACTCAGAGATTAAATGTGAATATGGTTGGGAATATCCGTTCCGCTTGACGAATAATTTTGTTTATGTTATGAATTATACTACAGCGTGCTTTGAATATTATTATCGACCAAAGGGACTTAGATAGAATAGTGGGGACTCAGTCGGAACATGTGCAAGATTGTTGATCTTACGGATTTATACTCTTTCTCTTAGGTTCTAAATTGTTTTTGTTGTATAACTTTCTCGGTGCCGATATGACAGTTGTAGAAGTTTTTTCTGTGGTTTGTTTGGTGTATTTTATTTCTGTTTGCGGTTTTATGATAATTATACCTAAGTATTGTCAGAGATCGTGTCAATTTCAAAATAAGTGTGTTAGTTAATCAGAGAAGAGAAGTTTGAAGGTGGATTACAAATTGTGAATTTTTACTGTTACTTAAATCAGTTTGAATTGAATCATTGTGGTTTACAGGTGGAACTATACTATGTGTAATTTTAATGGAATTAAGGAGTGGATATTGTGTATTGCCTATGATCAGTATATTATAATTAGGAAAAAAAAAGAAGTTTATTTTTAAATTCATTTTTAATAGTTTTACAAATTGAATTGAAAGAAATAATTATCTCAAAGGGGGGGGAAATGGATTTTCAATTGTTTACCTGATATCTGATCTGTTTTAAGACTATTTTTTAAGTAACCCTTTCCAAAATAAAGACACATTTAGACGCATCTGAAGAAGACAACTTTTGAAAACATTGTGACAAAAAGAGAAATTGCTCACAAACCTTTTCAATTATTTTACTTTTATTTACAGATATTTTTCAATGTTCTTGCCTAGATGTTTTCAAAGTTGTATTCTGCAGATTTGTTGTATTATGGGAAAGGGATAAAATCTAAATTTTAATAGAAATTTGGAAGAATTTAAATACAGTTTTTGAAAACATGAAGATAAAAAAAAAGAGGTTATCATATGGAAAAGTTCTAAAAATGAAAGTAAAACTATTGAAAAGTGTGGAAAACATTGTGACAAAAGGAGAACTTATTATTACTAGTAATTTATGTTTTCAAAAGTCATTCGAGTCGGAACGACATTGTCTGTATGTGTTCAAAGGGTTTACAATCAATGATTTGAACAATTACTAAACAATTGGGTGTAATATTACTATAAAATAAGGGACAATAAATAATAATACAAAAATATATTCATAATACAAGGAATAGATTAGGAGGGGACCTTTTCCCACCAATATCTCTCTTATTACCCAACCAAACCCTATGTTGTGGGTACTCAAAAGAATCGTCTTAGTTAGACGATTCATTTGAGTACCCACAACATAGGGTTTGAAGGATAAAAAAGGATTTGGGGATGTTAAATTCTCTTCTTATCTATTACTAAGAGCTTTGTATAATAATAATAACCAAATTATTCAGTTATAATTGTAAATACATTTATTTAATTGAAATATTTCCCCGCCAAAAAGAAATGTAGGAAAGAAGCCCTGTATAATGTAATAACCAAATTATTAAGTTATTATTGTAAATATTTAATTAAAATAATTCCCTGCCAAAAAAATAAATGTAGGAAAAAAGCCAAATTGTCCTAGGAGAATGATTTGCGTAGTTACTGGAAATGGGTTAATTATGGATTTGTTGATGTCAAATACTCTTATCTAGCTTAGGAGCGCAGTATAATGATAACCAAATTATTAAGTTATAATTGTAAATATTTAATCAAAATAATTCCCTTCCCAAAGAAATAAATGTAAGAAAGAAGCCAAATTGTCGTAGAAGAATGATTTGCGTAGTTACTGGAAATAGGATGCTCACATTACATCATAGCCAGGTGATGGGGAATGTGAGTCACAAGATATCTAGATAAGGTGGAGTGCACTGATCCCTTTCCTAAAATCTCTCTTGTTATTAACCCTTTCCCTCATGTAGAAGCTTTCTGACGCCTCTGCAGCAGACGGCTTTTTGAAAACATATTGACAAAAGAAGAAATTGCTCAAAACGAGCAATTTCTCCTTTTGTCACAATGTTTTTTCACTTTTAGTCATAGGTTATATATTCAATTCAATTATAGAGATTTTCTTTATTTTGACAAAATATGTTCAAAGTCGTCTGCTGCAGATTTGTCGTATCAGGGAAAGGGTTAAACAGTGAACAGAGGACTAGATACGAGGGAGTGAACAGGTTTTTCACACCCCAACAAAATTTCTCTTATTACTAAACCAAATCCTATGTTGTGGGTACTCAAAAGAATTGTCTCAGTGAGACGATTCTTTTGAGTACCAACATCATATGATTTGAAAGTCAAATAAGGATTTTAGAACATGAAAAATTCCGCTTATCTAGAGCTAAAAGTGAAACCGTTTCCCACATACAGCAAATCTGCAGCAGACGACTTAAAAAACACATTTATAACCTAAAATATGGAAACTCTCTGTAAAAGAAAGTAAATTTAACTTATTGAAATGAGTTGAAAGCATCGATTGTGGCAAAAGGAGATCTGAAATTGTTCATATTTCTTGCTTCAATGTTTTCAGAATGTTTCTGCTGCAGATGTTTAGAAAAGTGTCTGTAAGCGGGAAAGGGTTCAACCCTTTGTTGTGAGTACTCAAATTAATCATCTTGCTACAATGACTCTTTTGAGTATCCACAACATAGTGTTTGGAGATCAATTAAGGATATTAAATGAGAGGGTGATCAATTTCAGCTGAAAGCTTGTTTTGCAATCAACGTTAAATGAATAAGTTAAAAATAAAAAAAGATAATAAAAAAAGATAATAAAAAAAATGTAAGGATGTAAACATGAAACATACATCAACTTTATATCTAGAACGTTGTAAACAAACACATCATGTGACATGGAAAAGGTGATCAGAAGTTCTAACAGAAGTATTTTGATGTTTCAAACACATTTTAACTCCCACTAGAGTCTGAAAACAGTATTCCTTTGATACAATTGTTATAATGGTTATAATTGTGATAGATTTATATTTGTCTCATGAATTATAAATCGAAAGTCCCACTTTTACCTTTCCCACATACAAGAAATATGCAGCAGACGTTTTTGAATGCATATAAGCAATAAATATAGAAAATCTGCTTTGATGAAAGTATAATTATTGTATAGAATTTTAAAATCATTGTGGCAAATGGAGAAATTGCTCAATACGAGCAATTTCTCCATTTGCCGCAATGTTTTAAAAAGTCTTTTGCTGCAGAGGTGTCAGAAAGTGTCTGTATGTGGGAAAGGGTTAATTAGAGACATAAAGTACAGGGTAGCCTTTAGAAGATCCTTAAAAACACAATTAACATGACATTGTTTTGGCTGTCAATATAATGTTAACACCATTTACCTGATACTCCTTGATTTTAAGCAATATTAACCCTTTCCCTCATACAACAGTTCTGCAGCAGACGACTTTGAACATATTTTGTCAAACAATAGAAAAGCTCTATAATTGAATGGATAACCTATGACTAAAAGTGGAAGTCAGAAAGCGTCTTTTTGAGGGAAAGGGTTAATTAAGCTTCAAAAGTAGAAGACCAGGATTTGATCTCCATGAGTTGGTCATACATAATAATTATCCCTTTCCCACCTGCAGACGCACTCCGACACAATTTTGCAGCAGACGACTTTTGAAAACATTGTGGCCAAAGGAGAAATTGCTCATGATGAGCAATTTCTTCTTTGGCCACAATGTTTTTAAACTTTATTTAACAATTAAGCTACCTTTAATTGAGATATTTTAGGTTTTAGCCAATATGTTTTCTAAGTCGTCTGCTGCAGATTTGTTGTATGTGGGAAAGGGATAAAAACTGAAAAAATGGTAGTTAGTTGACCTCCCCTCCTTCAATGCGCTCAATTCTTTTGCCTAGATGCTTTAAAAGTCATCCAATTTGATGCATGTGACAAAGAATAAATAGTTTTGAAAATTTAACACTGTGGCAAAATGTGAAATTGCCCATGATGAGCTAATTCACCTTTTACAGCAATGTTTTCAAAAGTTTTCTACCGCAGACTAAGCATCAGATTGCGCGTCTACAAGGGGGAAAGGGTTACTGTCTGTTGGACCATGAACTATAGAACTACTCCAATGACTCATGAGTCTTCTGTGAAGTCTTTGAGGTCATCAAAGTGCTTGCCATCGATTGATTATTGATTATCTGTATTTTAATTGCTGTCTGTTAGAAATGATGCTTTGTTTTTGAAAATGTCTGTGCAGATGGAGCAATTGTCTATTTTCTCACCTGTTCACTAAATATTTTCCAGTGAAGAAACTAAACTTTAGGGCACATTTGTTTACCCTTTCCGTCATACGACAATTCTGCAGCAGACGACTTTGAGCATATTTTGTAAAAAAATAGAAAATCTCTATAATTAAATGGATAACCTATGACTAAAAGTAGAAAACATTGTGGCAAAAGGAGAAATTGCTTGTTTTTGAGCAATTTCTTCTTTTGTCACTATGTTTTCAAAGAGCCGTCTGCTGCAGAGGCGTCAGAAAGCGTCTATATGAGGGGAAGGGTTAAATTCTTTCCTATTTGACACATCTGCACCAGCTGACTTAATTTTGTAAACACTTTGTGGCACAATCCTTTCAAATCTATTCAATTATTAAACTTACATATATTGTGATTTCCATATTTTTAGCTTAGATGTTTTCAAAGTCGTTTGCTGCCAATTTGTTGTATGTGGGAAAGAGTTTTTTGTTTAAAAATGTAGCTCTTTATCTATTATAATGGGTTTCAATTATGTCAAAATTATATTTCCAATATTATAATCAATCAATTACGGGTTTTAAAAGTAACAATATATTAGTAAGAAAATATAGGATCATGTAAATAGTTGTTTAACCCTTAACGTATACAATAAATCTGCAGCAGACGACTTTGAAAACCTCAAGGCAAAAAAACAGAAAATCTCTGGTTTAAAAATTATTGAAAAAAGTTGAAAACAATTTGTGGCAAATGGAGAAATTGCTCGTTTTGAGCCATTTCTCCTTTTGCCACAGTGTTTTCAAAAACTGTCTGCAGCAGAGGCGTCAAAAAGCTGCTGTATGTAGGAAAGGATTAAATTAGCATATTCTCTGAAAGACTTGGTAATAAAACAGCCATCTGTCAAAGGGGTCTTTGTTATGCAAGAAATTGGTTAAAGAAATTGAATATAAAGCTTTTCTTGTTCGCAGATACAATTTGACATATATCTTAAGCGGACGGTCTTTTGAAAACATTGTGGTATTAGGAGAAATTGCCCATTCTCCGTTTTCCACAACATTTTCAACTCTTTTAATAAAGCCCCTTTAATTTCTAACGCTAATGATTCTACATATGTTTGCCACTATGTATTCATCATCTACTGCATATTTGTTGTTTGTCGGAAAGCACTCAGGAAACTAATAACATCTGATTTATATTTTTTTTTGGATACAGTTCTAAATCATGGAAATAAGGGGGAAAAAATGTATCCAAAATTGTCTGTATTAAAGGAAGGGTTATTAAGACATTTTGAAAATGTCAGAATCTGTCGAAATTTTGAAGCAAAGCTTACTTTTATAGTGGGGCGAGCATTAATTAGGTCTCGGGTTAAATGGCCCAATAGCAATTAACTTACCCATGAAATGCAGTGATATAACTAAACATTTTTTAAAAGCAGCGTTTAAACCTTTTCCTCATATAGATCTGCAGCAGACGGCTTTTTGAAAACATAGTGACAAAAGGAGAAATTGCTCAAAACGAGCAATTTCTCCTTTTGACACAATGTTTTCCACTTTTAGTCATAGGTTATCGGATCCATTCAATTTTAGAGATTTTCCACTTTTTGTCTAAATATGTTTAAAGTTGTCTGCTGCAGAATTGTCGTATGAGGGAAAGGGTTAACAACATACATACAAGCAAAAAAAGTTCTTTCATTTTATTTCACTACATAAATAAAGGGTATACTAACGTTAGGGTTCAATTCAACTCAAGGTAAAAATATCTCAAAATTATCTTAATTTCAAGGTAGATTTATCTTCTTTGCAAATCATATAAAATCGACCCAGAGGGGGCCGAGAGTTAAATTAGGAAATGGACAATTATTAGTCATGATCAAATACTACGATTGTTTACCTGCTTACTTGAATTTAGAAATTGATTTCTTTTACCTTTTCCCGCAAACAATAAATCTGCAGCAGACGTTTTTTTTGAAAATATAGTGACAAAAGAAGAAATTGCTCAAAACGAGCAATTTCTCCTTTTGTCACAATTCTTTTCGCTTTTTAGTCATAGGTTATCCATTCAATTATAGAGATTTTCCATTTTTGGCAAACATGTTCTGTCGTCTGCTGCAGAATTGTCGTATGAGGGAAAGGGTTAAAACATTGAAAATCTTTATGAAATCAGATAGTATAATTGATGAAAAGAGTCGAAAACAATGTAGATACATCTTCAAGTGGGAATTAAAGAGGAAATATTTACTGTTTTATGAAACTTGGTGAGTGCAGATAAATTTCCTGGCAATTAACACTTTCCTACATAATAATAATCCCCAGTCGCGGCACTACAGTCACGGTGGAGTGCCCTTGGGCAAGGCACATTTTCTAGCCTAGTACTGGTTTGTTTACCCAGGGATCATGAATAATTAAAATTAATTGCGCGCTAAATGACCTTAGCTGTCGATGCGCCATAAAACAATATACATTCATTCATTACATAATAATAAATCTGCAGCAGACGCCTTAAAAAACTTTTAAATCTCTATAAAATGATAGTATAATTGATGAAAAGAGTCGAAAACAATGCATCTTCAAGTGGAAAAGAGGACATTTTTATTGTTTTATGGAACTCGTTCAGTGCAGATAAATTTCCTGGCAATTAACACTTTCCCACATGTATATAATAAATAAATCTGTAGCAGACGAATTGAAAAACATGTAGGAACAAATAATTTGAAAATGCGAGCTTAATTATTGAATAGGCCTGAAATATAGTTGAAGGCATGGATGATGCAATGCATAAACTACTATTTAAACCTTTCCCTCATACGACAATTCTGCAGCAGACGACTTTGAATGTATTTTGTCAAAACATAGAAAATCTCCATAATTAAATGGATAACCTATAACAAAAAGTGGGAAAACATTGTGTCAAAAGGAATGAAAGAATGAATGTATATTGTTTTATGGCGCATCGACAGCTAAGGTCATTTAGCGCGCAATTAAATTTAATTATTCATGATCCCTGGGTAAACAAACCAGTACTAGGCTAGAAAATGTGCCTTGCCCAAGGGCACTCCACCATGACCGTAGTGCCGCAACTGGGGATCGAACCTGGGACATCCGGTTTCGAAATCCCCGACGCTAACCACTCGACCACAGCGGATTCCGTGTCAAAAGGAGCAATTGCACGTTTTGTGTAATTTCTTCTTTTGTCACTATGATTTCAAAAAGCTGTCTGCTGCAGAGGCGTTGGAAAGCGTCTATATGAGGGAAAGGGTTTAATTAAACAAAACAGATTAATAAGCCGGTAACACAATTATGTTTAACTAAATGTAAATGGCAGGCTGCATATTACATTATCTACCTCCATTGTGTATTTGTGATGTACGGTTAGAGCGTCCGTCCGATCTAGGAACGGGAGACTTAGGTCATAGCAAATTATTTAACCCCATTTCCCTCATATATACGCTTTCTGACGCCTCTGCAGCAGACAGCTTTTTGAAAACATAGTGACAAAAGAAGAAATTGCTCAGAACGAGCAATTTCTCCTTTTGCCACAATGTTTTCCACATTTAGTCATAGGTTATCCATTCTATTATATAGATTTTCCATTGTTTGACAAAATATGTTCAAAGAATTGTCTTATGAAGGAAAGGGTTAAATGATACAATGTAAAAAAAAAGAGCGTTAACAGTTGGTAGGTAAAAGAAGGGTTATAACTGTACTACAATATCAGTGTTTACCTTGTGTTTAGTAAAAAAAGTCTGAATATATATAATAACAGACGTATTTAAATGAAGTTATCGAAAAACCAGATCTTTGGACGGTATTTATAGTTAATCATAAATGGTATATTTATGTACATTTTATTGTGTTGGTGATCTAAACATACACCCGAGTTAAACTTTCCGGATTTTATGAATTCAAAGATTTAGGGGTGTAAAAGTTTTGGATAGATATATAATATTATTCGTGGTGTGTTATTTTTTTTACTGTGTTGAAGATTTAAGATAGTATACTTACGTGTATATCCGTGTTTACCTATATGCGGTGATTATAATGCATACATATACCTGGATATAATAAATCTTGTGTGGTTTAAAACGTATACAGTGTAGACATTTTATTGTTGGCTGTTAAATTGTTGGAATTCTTATGTAAATGACAAGAGAAGTTTTTGGATTTAGGTGTGGGAGCAACGTATGTATTATTTTATGAACTTTATTTTTATAAACCCACTTTTTGTCGCCTCTGCTATGGACCTTTGAAAACACTGTGACAAAAAGAGAAATTGCTCAAAACTTTTTAATAATAAAACCCTTACTTATCTTATATAATTATATATAAAGTTTTTATGTTTTTGTAAATAGTTTTCAAAGTCGTCTGCTGCAGATTTGTTATATGTGGGAAAGGGTTCAAGCAACCAGTGTCGATATAAATCAGTCAGCACATCCACACAGTCTGTTCCGTCTCTGCACTGTTTACCAATTAGTCACAGATTAGGTTTCAAAAAACTTCCATTTAATTTACCCTTTCCAACATACAACAAATCTGCAGCAGACGACTACGAAGACATATTGGTAATAACTTGAAATTTTTTCAAGAATAAGGATTGATCGACCTGTTAAATAAACATGAAAACATTGTGGCTGGCTCATTTTGAGAATTTCTCCTTTTGCCACAATGTTCTCAAAAGTTGTTTGCTGCAGAGGCGTCAGAAAGCGTCTGTATGTGGGAAAGGGTTTAACTGTATCCATTTGGATCCTTTAGAATGTGATTAGCGAGGGCAGGTCTAAACTCTTTTCCTCATTTAGTCGCTTTCTGACGCCTCTGCGGCAGACAGCTTTTTTGAAAACGAGTAATTTCTCCTTTTGACACAATGTTTTCCACTTTTAGTCATAGGTTATCCATTCAATTATAGAGATTTTCTATTTTTTGACAAAATATGTTCCAAGTCGTCTGCTGCAGAATTGTCGTATGAGGTAATTGGTTAATTAACATGTGTGATAATTACGTAACTTAAGGTTGGTTCTTGCTAGAGGACTGTTCAATTATTCTACACATTGTCTATAAAAAGTTATTTAATCCTTCCCCACATATAGAGTCATTTTTGACGCCTTTTTGAAAATCTTGTGGCAGTAGGAGAAATTGCTCATGATGTTTTCAACTCCATTTGCTGTAGATTAGTTTGTGTGGGTAAAGATGAGACAGTTAGTCAGTTCTATACTAAGATCAGATGGCACTCAATGACCAACATAAGATGGGGTAATCAGATCTTTACCCTTACAGTGTATGTTATACCCAGTTAACCCTTCCCCCATACAACAAATATCTCTGTGCTCGCCTCGAGCTGATAGAGGGAACAGCCGGTATGAAAGTATCCCAACGATAACGTCGTTCTAGGGACTTCATTACTTTTCAAATTGTTATGAAAACTAAACAAACACATACTCACAAGCATTGCATCTTTTACGAGTATGCATATCACAGACCTAGGTCAATGTCACAGTGACTTTAACCCTTTCCCTCATATTTCTGCCGCCTAGCTGCAGCAGACAGCTTTTTGAAAACATAGTGACAGGAGAAATTGCTCAAAACAAGCAATTGCTCCTTTTACCACAATGTTTTCCACTTTTAGTCATAGGTTATCCATTCAATTATAGAGATTTTCTATTTTTTGACAAAATATCTTGAAAGTCGTATGCTGCAGAATTGTCGTATGAGAGAAAGGGTTAAAAGTGTCCCAATGACCTCATCACAAGCAACTTTATTTCTTATCTGATTGTTATGAAACTTATTGAATATGCTTAGCATCACCTCTTGTTTAAGTTGTTCGTTCCGCCAACCTAAGTCAAAGGTCAAAATCAAAGTGATTTTAATAGATTTGTATAAAACGACGTCATTGCTCAAGCACTTTCAATTGTGGACGAAATTTCAAGAGAGCTTGGACGGGTTTGCGATTCACTGTCCACAGTCACAGTCCCAGCGACTATAATATGTCTACAAAACGGCCTCATTGCTGTAGCCCTTTGATTTGTGGATAGAATTCCTTCATACTTCATACACAGGTTCTGTGCCAAAAGAGCTTAGACTTGTTGGCATTTTACTGTCAAGGCCACAGTAAACCTAATATGTCTGTACCAAACAACGTCATGTCATCGCTCTAGCATTTTGTTTGTAGCCATGCAGAATTCCTTCTGTAAGGGGATTTGTATCACTGTTCATGCTCTTTTTAGTGATGAAGCAGATTTCTTGTTTGTCTGGAAGGGTCATCTGTATTATATGATTGCGACTGAACCGGTTTATAATCTTTGCTACTTTTGCTACATTTTCCTTTAACAAGTGTAGATCAAGATCAGCCTGGACATATGTAAGGATGTTATGTAGGCTCTCCTTATTCTACACTGTTTGATTTCTGCCTGTCATAAGACAACATTGTAATCCCAGAATATAAACAAAGTCAGCTTAGTTCTTAAGTGTTTTATTCTCTATATCGAAATCATATCTCCATAAAAAGGATTAATAGGTGTTGTTTTGTTAAAAGTTTTATTAATAGACCAGAATATTGACTTTAATGACTGTATTCTTTATCATTCCAGGCAATTTGTTAGGATGAGAAGATGTAAGTGGCTGCTGGGCTGGTTACTCCTTATTTGTGTAACGGAGTCCCAGTCTGTCGTCGCAGAGGCAGAATCGGCTCTTGGTAAGTAAAAAAAAAAACATTCACTACTTCTGTTGTAACATCCGTAAGGTTTGAAACCCTCACATTTTGAAAACATTGTGGCCAAAGGAGAAATTGCTCATGATGAGCAATTTCTCCTTTGGCCACAGTGTTTTCAACTTGATTAAACAATTAAAGCTATCTTTTGTAGAGATTTTTCAGGTTTTTGTCTCTTTGTTTTCAATGTCTTCTGCTGCAGAATTGTTGTATGAAGAAAAGGGTTAATTCCCATTTTTATGTCCCAATACATTATGTCACCATATAATCAGGATATGAAACCCACCCCAGTTTTATTGTTTTCCTGGTAGCTCAAGTACAGGTAGAACCAAATTTGTTGGCAATGTTTATATCTCAATTATAGGTAGATGTAAATAGATAGGTAAAAAATGTGGCAGTGTTTATGACTACAATGCAAATATAAACAATGAACACTGCATTTCTGACCCTGGCATGTCAAAAGTCAGATTGAACCCGTTACTGACTTTGAAAACAAAGTAACGACATTGAAAACAATCATGCAAAAACATGAAAAATCTCTATTTATGAAAGTTGAAACATGGTGGCAAAACGTGAAATTGCTAGCTTTGAGCAATGTCTCATTTTGTAACAATGTTTCTCAAAAGTCGTCTGCTGCAGAGTGGTTAATTCAGTAGTGAGAACAATTTCACATCCCACTTGCAGATGCATTTTGAAACTTTGTAGCAGACGACTTTTGAAAACGTTTTAGTTCAAGAAGAAATTGCTCATGATGAGTAATTTCTCCTTTTAATACAATGTTTTCAAGTCTTTTCAATATTTATACCTACAATTGTAGAGATGTTTCATGTCTCTGTACAGATGATTTTTAAAGTCGTCTATCGAAGACATTATTCTTTCCCACACACAGAAGTATTCTGACGCCTCTGCAGCAGAAAAATCTTGGAAACAATGTGGCTGAAGTAGAATTTGCTCACATTGCTGCAGAATTGTCGTATGAGGAAAAGGATTAATTAATGTATGATTAATAGGTAAAATATATAAATTGCTGATCATATGCAACTTCTCCTTTTGTCGCAATGTTTTCAAAAAGTTGCCTGCTGCAGATGCGTAAAATTGTGAGACTGTAGATGAGAAAGGGTTTAATTTACCATCTTCCTTCACAAATTGTGTAACTCTATACAGATATATAGAGATGTCACTTGTTCATTTATTGCTACCATGAAAATGTTACCCCTTGGCTTTAGTATTCAGCCATGTTAACTCTTCTCCCCACTTTTTGACGCCTCTGCAGCAGACGACTTTTGGAAAACATAGTGACAAAAGAAGAAATTGCTCAAAACAAGCAATTTCCCTATTTGCCATTGTTTTCAACTATATTTAATATTTTATACTCTTCATTTATAAAGATTTTCCATTTTTTAAACTCGATGTTTTCAAAGTCGTCTGCTTCAGATTTGTTGTATGCTGGGAGGTCAAAATTCTGCTCAACCCTTTCCCTCATATAAACGCTTTCTGACGCCTCTGCTGCAGGCGGCTTTTTAAAAACATAGTGACAAAAGAAGAAATTGCACAAAACATGCAATTTCTCCTTTTGCCACAATGTTTTCCACTTTTTGTCATAGGTTATCCATTCAATTATAGAAATTTTCTAACTTTTGACAAAATACGTTCAAAGTCTTTTGCAGAATTGTCGTATGAGGGAAAGGGTTAAAGGAAAGTTTAACCATTGAATCGAGGAGAAATTGCGTATGATGAATAATTTCGCCCTTTCGCCACAATTTTTTGGAAATTCGTCCACTACAGAGGCATCAGAAAGCGTCTATATGTGGGAAGAGGTTAACCTAACACAGGGATCAAACACATAGAAATTTATTGAAAACAGTGAATGTTCCCTTTTTAAATGTCCCCTTTTCACAAATAACCTAAATGGAGGCTGTATTGTTGATGACCCATTTGATTGCTTTCATTTATTTTTATCCAAATAGTAAAGACATATTTTACATTCCTACACCTTTCTTGTAATTGGATACAGGTCACAAAAATGATCGCAAAACATACTTATCTTCCTTTAGGGAAACAGTCACTCGGCTTTTAACCCTTAACCCTCATATAGACGCTTTCTGACGCATCTGCAGCAGACGGCTTTTTGAAAACATAGTGACAATTTAAAAGAAGAAATTGCTCAAAACACTAGTTTCAACTCTTATTTAATTCTTTTCCCACATAGAGACGCTTTTTGACGCCTCTGTACCAGAAAACATAATTGGCACATGATGAGCAATTATCTATTTGCCATAATGTTTTTAACTGCTCGCTCAATAAGTAAACTTTCATTCTAAGAGAATCTCTGTATAGATGCTATCAAAGGTGTGTGCTGTAGATTTGTTGTATACATGTAAGAATGAGTTAATAATTAAATTCATTTATGGATTTTTTTTTCACATTTTTGCCGTTATGTTGTCTGCTGCAGATTTGTGGGAATGTTACTCAAGTCTTGTAGGTACATGTACTTACATACAACAAGGAATTTGGTTTATATTTAAGATATTTAGTTTTGGTCAATTTTGTGAGACTTATTGTGTCACTTACAAGTTTGCAAACATCTGTAACTCGAGGGCTTGGCGTGAAACGGTTGTAACTTAAATTGGTATTTTTTTAACAAGGTTAATCACCTCGCAATAAAGTCTTTATAAGCGTTAACTCATTTTACTTGGTAAACAATGGAAATTAAGGTGCCATTGCTCGTTCTGAGCAATGGCACCTAAATTTGCATTGTTTACAAAGGGGTCAAAATTGCCCCTAAACCAGGGTTTTCAAAATAGGTTTTTAGATACAACCGTTTCATGCCAGGCCCTCGTGTTAAAAAAGGGATTTTTTTTGTACAAATTTAAAGTACATGTAATTTTATTGTATGGAATAGGAAAACTGTATTAGGAGAGGAGAAAATGTCTCGATCATCATGAACATATTCTCATTTTTCTCACAATGTTTTTTATAAGTTGTCTGCTATTAGTATGGAAATTTAAGAGTGTATAAAAGCTCATCAAAACAAATATAATTATATGATACAGGTAAATGTCTCCAGAGTCCTGTATCGGTCACTTTAGATTAATGTGAATGTTTTAAAGGTCTTTATTGTGTATTACAAGAGAAAGTTGATGCAAGGCATCAATGTCGCCGGAAAAGACTGCATTGATTTATTTATGTATTCTTGACTTTCCTTAGTCTATTCAAACATTAGGAACGTTGAAATGAAAACATTTGCTTATAAATTTTATATACATACCTATACATTAGGGTATCTATAAAAAATTAACGAAATGTGTACACATTTATCTTGGCTTAAATTTAATTTTGCTGTTGTTACTTATTTAAATAATAGTATTCATTCATATAATTTCAATGTGTGTCAATCTTATTCGAATCACAAGGTAAATATCCTGGTATTGCTTTAAAGGGAGGTAATTTGAAGAAAACAAAAGTCTTCAAAAGTAGAACTATATCGGCATTACCGTCTACAGTTTAAATTGTTCTATTGTTTGTGGATTTAAAAATGTTCTTTTTTTCTTATTTCTACATGTACAACGAAATATTGCGGCTTCTCTTTGACGCTTTGCGTCAAACATTCGTCTTGTACTTGTCTAAAATAAAATAATATCACTCGCTTTTTCATATCGGTATGCGCATGCGCGAAAATCGATGTTAAAGGTCACGAAACTACACAACAGAATAGGGTCTATATTTAGCTTAGAAACAGTTCCTACTTTAGATATTCATGGATTAACATTATTAAATGAATTCTACACAAATCAAGACATCTCTTTGAACATGAAAACAACATTTAGTAAGTTAAAATTGCTATTAAAAGGAGAATCCGAAATTGACCTCAATGATGACACATAAGAGTCTGCATTAGGGGGTGTTGGTTCACGTCTTGAAGGGACCACTTTTGTCTTCGTAAATAAGACAAAAAACTTAAATGCGAGTGAAATAAAAAAAACTGCAAACATTAAAAAATCGGAATATTTATTTCATTTTAGATGTGTCATTTATTAGTGTTCGTAAACAACCACAATTGTAATATGTTCAAATCATCTAGATTTGTTTCTTTCTAATAATAAGCCGCCCTCCCATGTGATTTCCGAAAAGCTATTAAAAATAGAAGTCGCGGGCTTCTGCCCGGCGACTAATAATTATTGACCCTCATCTCAGTCGGCTGGGTTTATCTCTTATTTCAATCCATCTTTACATGTTATGAATATGATTTGAAAAACTTGACCTTTTTCAGATAGGTGTTTTATTTTGTGATCTTAAATCATCATCACTCTGTCCTACATCAGCCCCTTTCCATCCAATTTTGTGAAGACTCCCCTATAGTCTATTCAGGTTTTGTGAAAATCAACGTGCAATAAATATGAAATCGCAAAATTGTGACAAAAATGATATGTTATGTATAAATGAAGTATTATGAAATCTAATATAAACAAGGTATATTCCAATTTATTTTGCTTTCTGACTCAATGCACTTCCTACTGGATTATGCAAGCATACACTTCATTTGTTAGCTATGTGAACATTGCCTTTCATTTGTGAATATTTTTAATATCATTGTGCAAAAGGTTTGCTTTTCCTAATTGTGAAGTAGCCTTAATTTGGAATATCATTCAACCAGTTAACCCCTTACCTCATACAACAATTCTGCAGCAGACGACTTTGAACATATTTTGTCAATAAATAAAAAATCACTATAATGGAATGGATAACCTTTGAAAACATTGTGGAAAAAGGAGAAATTGCTTGTTTTGAGCAATAATTTCTTTTGTCAATCTGTTTTCAAAAAGTCGTCTGCTGCAGAGGTGCCAGAAAGCGTCTATATGAGGGAAATGGTTAATATAATGGCTTGGTTTAAAATGATGTTTTTCTTCATGAGTCAAAGTACAGTAATTTCCCAATTCCCCAGTTGTTGTGATATTTTGGTTTGATGTATTTGTTATCCTTTTCCCACATATATATAACAAATATGCAGCAGAAGACTTTGAAACATCTAAGCATAAACACCGAATATTTATATAAATTTATGAAGGTTTGATAATTGGGAAAAAGTGCAAAAACGTAATTGGCAAAAGGGGAAATTATTCGTTCTGAGCGATTTTTCCTTTTGTCACGATGGTTTGAAAAGTCATCTGCTGAAGAAATGACAAAAGACGTCTGTATGGGGGGGGAAAGGGTTAAATCATCATCTGCTTTGATGAGTTGTAAAAAGGCGTTTGTATGTGGGAATGGGCTTACAGAAAGAATATCTTTCAATGAGTATATAAACATGATGACCGAGTTAAAATGACAGAATTAATATTCTTTGAGATATTTCTCTTTGTGAGTCAAAATACATAGCAGGCCCATCCCCAAGTTGTAGCAATATTTTGGATGTCTGTTATCAGGTGTAATATGTTAGGGGACGAAAGAGGGGGCCCCTCCTGTTCCCTGGTCTCTGAATTGTGGAATTTATTTTTAACCCTTTTCCACATACTACAAATATGCAGCAGACGACTTGAAAAAATATTTTTGTAAGTATCGAACGTATCTATAAAAGAAAGTATAATTACTATTGTAATATGAAGTTGAAAACAATGTGACAAAAAGAGAAATAACTTATTTTGCGGAATTAACAATTTTATAAGTCTTTAAACCCCTTCCCTCATACGACAATTCTGCAGCAGATGACTTTGAACGTATTTTGTCAAAACATAGAAGATCTCCATAATTGAATGGATATTAAACCTATGACAGAAAGTGGAAAACATTGTGGCAAAAGGAGAAATTGTATGCTTTGTGCAATTTCTTCTTCTGTCACTATGTTTTCAAAACGCCGTCTGCTGCAGAGGCGTCAGAAAGCGTCTATATGAGGGAAAGGGTTAAGCTACAGATGCATCTGTATGTGGGAAATAGTGTGAAAGATGGCCCCTCCCGGCTATATCTCTGAATTGTGGAATTTATTTTTGTAAACACCAACCCTATTTTGATTTTTATGAGCTACCCATTACCTTATATGCATATTCAGGTTTTGCAGTTTATCCCTTTCCCTCATATAGACGCTTTCTGACGCCTCTGCAGCAGACGCCTTTTTGAAAACATAGTGACAAAAGAAGAAATTGCACAAAACATGCAATTTCTCCTTTTGCCACAATGTTTTCGTCATAGGTTAATCCATTCAATTATGGAGATTTTCTATTTTTTGACAAAATACGTTCAAAGTCGTCTGCTGCAGAATTTTTGTATGAGGGAAAGGGTTATAGAATCCCAAATTTAGACAAATTAAAGTATGTTGCATTTATTTATAAAGGTGTTCAGTGACGCTTTCAACAATTTTTACTTTACATCAGGGCACTTCCTTGGTCAATACTACTGGTCCATTTATCCTGACACCAGCGAGTCAGTTGTAATGCTAACCCCACAATCCTAAGTGCCAAGGAAGAAAAGCCATTTCTACCATATTGAAGTCTTTGGCATGACCCTACTGGGGATCCATCCAACCCACAAACTCCCTCACGCAAGGTGACTACTGTACCACGTACTGCACCACTGAAGCGGTGAAAGTATGATGCGCTTATCCATAATAATTTACCAAGTGCTGAGATATGACTGAATTATTGTTGCAAGAGGCATACAAACACTATTATGCCATCGAACAAGTCAATGCAGAACTCCAGATACAGGGCGCATTTCATATTTTCCCACATACAACAAATCTGCAGCAGCCGACTTTTAAAACATTCTAAATGAAAGAACAATTCATTGAATAAGTTGAACAAATACTGTTACTAAACCCTTTCCCTTATATACAATTCTGCAGCAGATGACTTGGAACATATTTTGTCAACAAATAGAAAATCTCTATAATTGAATGGATAACCTATGACTAAAAATGATTGACTGTCAATCCAGAGGTCTGGGGTTCATATCCCGGTCCGGGTTCTGGAAATTTGAGGGATGCCTTTAAGCGTCTCCCACTCAACTAGAGGTTAAGTACTGGTCCTTTCCAGGAAAAATAACCTCGCGTGTATCTGTGCTATACACCGGGCACGTAAAAGAACCAAGGGGTCTTTTCGGAAAGAGCTAGGGTATCGCACCCGGACTCCCTTGTATCTAATTTTGTCTGCTCGTCAAATAGTTAATTTTGCACGGCGAGGGTAAATAAAAACAAATAATAAAATGACTAAAAGTGGAAAACATTGTGTCAAAAGGAGAAATTGCTTGTTTTGAGCAATTTCTTCTCTTGTCACTATCTTTTCAAAATGCCTTCTGCTGCAGAGGTGTCGATAAGCATCTGTATGAGGGAAAGGGTTAAGAAGAGATTGCTCAATTATGAGCAATGTCTCCTTTTGCCACAATGTTTTCAAACGTTGTCTGCTGCAGAGACGTCAGAAAGTGTCTATAAAGTGTTTTAACCCTTTCCCACCTGCAGACGCATTCTAACACATCTGCAGCGGACGGCTTTTTGAAAACATAGTGACAAAAGAAGAAATTGCACAAAACGTGCAATTTCTCCTTTTGCCACAATGTTTTCCACTTTTTGTCATAGGTTATCCATTCAGTTATAGAGATTTTCCATTTGTTGACAAAATATGTTCAAAGTCGTCTGCTGCAGAATTGTCGTATGAGGGAAAGGGTTAACTGTGTAATAATAAATTCATTGTGGAGCAAAAACTGGTTCACTCACACCCACCTATGTCTCTGAACGACATTTTAAACAAACAAGTAAGAGTGACTTAATACTATAGTTTCAGTGTTAAGGGTTCCTCCATTCAACTACTGTATTATAATGCGATCCATATGTCTTTTCAACCTCATTTGCATATGGCGTAATTCAAACCGCCATTCAGTCAGGAGGTAGGATAGTATCGCCTTCAACGGGTTCACACCGCTTCTCGCATCGCCGACCTCAACACGCGCCATTTTCTTGCTCCGTTGCACACAATAAGCTGCAGCCTTTTTAAGTATCGTAAAAAGTTGCTCAGTTGAAACATTGTAAAATTTTAATAGTGAAAACACCATTTATCAATCCTTTGCCTGGTAAAAACCCTTTGGGATATTTTTGTTATAGATTGAGCAAACTCAAGAATGAATGCAATTAGCACTTTGATCTTTCTATCTTGATGATGAATAATGATAAGATTTGTTTACATCTATAATTGTTATTAACCCCTTTTGCTGCCAAAGGCAATTAAAGGCTTTTGCAAACAATGAAGATTCAGGTGAGACGGCTCATAATGAGCTGTCTCTCCTGAAATCTGCATTGTTTGCCCAGTAAACATTAAATTTTACCAAGTTTCCTGTTGGACGAAAATGCTGAGTGGTCCAATTTTCATCATGGAAGATTGGACTTTGTGAACCTCAGCAGTGGAAGAGTTTAAGTAAATTTAACTCTTTCTCTCATACAACAATTCTTCAGCAGACGACTTTGAACGTATTTTGTCAAAAAATTGAAAATCTCTATAATTGAATGGGTAATCTATGACTAAAAGTGGAAAACATTGTGGCAAAAGGAGAAATTGCTTGTTTTGAGCAACTTCTTCTTTTGTAACTATGTTTTCAAAAAGCCGTCTGGCGTCAGAAAGCGTCTATATGAGGGAAAGGAATGAATGAATTTGCAGCAGGTGCTGTCTTATTTGAATGTGTTGGAGACACATATTTGGAAAATCTCTGAATGTACATCTTTAGAATAGAACAGAAAAGGATACAATGTAGGAAAACAAGAAGATTCTTTTTTCTCTAAATGTTTTCAAAATTTGTTAGTTGCATTATTATGCATCAACATGTATCTGCATGTGATCAAGATTTAACCCTTGCCCACATGCAGACGCATTTTGATGCAATAGCAGCAGACGTCTTCCACCAATGGGTTAAGTCTATGTGGAAAAGCAGCCAGTTGCTTGGGAAGATTGTTGTGTTGAGTACTGGTGCGAGAAATCCAGGAAATGCATTAGTAGGTGAACTGGCCGCCGTGATATAACTGAGAAATTGTTGAAAACGGCGTTAAACCCCAATCAATCAATTAATCAATCACTATGTTTTCAAAGTCCTCTGCTGCAGATTTGCTGTATGTAGGAAAGCGTTAACGCATCTAATCTGTATAAACAGTTTACCTCTGAGCTAAAGATGTGACATTTTTAACCCTTTCCCACATACAACAAATCTGCGGCAGAATACTTTCAAGGCATCAGAGTGATGTTACTTTAGAAAATCTACTTAAATATTAGTATACTCTTTAAAACGTGTTGAAAAACATTGTGGCAGAAGGAGATGTTTTCAAAAGTCATCTGCTGCAGAAATGTCAGATGTTGTTTGTATCAGTGTATATATATAGACTAAGCAGACTGGTTCAAAAGACCAGATAATTTGTACCATTTTAAAGAATAAAACTTTCAGGTGCTCATGCATTCATCCATAGAGTTATTAGTCGCCGGGCAGAAGCCCGCGACTTCTATTTTTAATAGCTTTTCGGAAATCACATGGGAGGGCGGCTTATTATTAGAAAGAAACAAATCTAGATGATTTGAACATATGACAATTGTGGTTGTTTACGAACACTAATAAATGACACATCTAAAATGAAATAAATATTCCGATTTTTTAATGTTTGCATTTTTTTTTATTTCACTCGCATTTAAGTTTTTTGTCTTATTTACGAAGACAAAAGTGGTCCCTTCAAGACGTGAACCAACACCCCCTAATGCAGACTCTTATGTGTCATCATTGAGGTCAATTTCGGATTCTCCTTTTAATAGCAATTTTAACTTACTAAATGTTGTTTTCATGTTCAAAGAGATGTCTTGATTTGTGTAGAATTCATTTAATAATGTTAATCCATGAATATCTAAAGTAGGAACTGTTTCTAAGCTAAATATAGACCCTATTCTGTTGTGTAGTTTCGTGACCTTTAACATCGATTTTCGCGCATGCGCATTTCGATATGAAAAAGCGAGTGATATTATTTTATTTTAGACAAGTACAAGACGAATGTTTGACGCAAAGCGTCAAAGAGAAGCCGCAATATTTCGTTGTACATGTAGAAATAAGAAAAAAAGAACATTTGTAAATCCACAAACAATAGAACAATTTAAACTGTAGACGGTAATGCTGATATATTTCTCCTTTTGAAGACTTTTGTTTTCTTCAAATTACCTCCCTTTAAAGCAATACCAGGGTATTTACCTTGTGATTCGAATAAGATTGACAAACATTGAAATTATATGAATGAATACTATTATTTAAATAAGTAACAACAGCAAAATTAAATTTAAGCCAGATAAATGTGTACACATTTCGTTAATTTTTTATAGATACCCTAATGTATAGGTATGTATATAAAATTTATAAGCAAATGTTTTCATTACTACGTTCCTAATGTTTGAATAGACTAAGGAAAGTCAAGAATACATAAATAAATCAATGCAGTCTTTTCCGGCGACATTGATGCCTTGCATCAACTTTCTCTTGTACATATTTATATTGCTAATGTGTTTAAACCTTTCCCTCATATAGACACTGTCAGATGCTCTGCAGCAGACGGCGTTTTGAAAACAGTGTGACAAGAGAAGAAATTGCTCAAGACGAGCAATTTCTCCTTTTGACACAATGTTTTCCACTTTAAGTCATAGGTTATCCATTCAATTATAGAGATTTTCTATGTTTTGACAAAATAGGTTCAAAGACGTCTGCTGCAGAATTGTTGTATGTGGGAAAGGGTTAACCCTCTCCTACATAGACCCCATCTGCAGCAGATGACTTTGAATGCGTTTAGACAAATATATGAAACGGCTCTATAAATGAAAGTATAATTGTTTATTAAAGATGAAAATATTGTGGCAAATGGAGAAATTGCTCGTTTTGAGCAATTTCTCCTTTTGCAGCAATGTTTTCAAAAGTTGTCAGCTTATTACGGTGACAGACACATTTTGATACCTTTTTGAAGAATTTTCAAGTTTTTGCCACGATGTTTTCAAAGTGGTCGGCTGCAGATTTGTCGTATGTGGGAAAAGGTTAGGCTGAATTATTATTGAAATGTTGTGGAAAGCTCCATTCAATTGAAATATCGAAGTGTAAAGAAATGTATGTTTGTCAGTTTTTGTGCTGCATACTATTTATGTAATGTATGCATATAAACCTATTCAGTTAAATAATTAACCCTTTTTCCACATTACAACGAGTAATTATTGAATAAATTTGAAAAAATTGTTCCTTTAAGGCGAAATTGATTATCACGTTTCTCCTTTTGCAACAATATTTTTTAAAAGTTTCTGCTATAAAATGTGTGTGTCAAAATGCTGCAGGCGGGAAAGTTTAAATTTAAAGATTTAACCTTTTTCCAGATGAAGATGTATCTGCTGCATATACAATATTTGGAAACATTTAGCAAAATGTGAAATTGTCCCTTTCCCTCATATGACAATTCTGCAGCAGACAACTTTGAACCTATTTTGTTAAAAATTAGAAAATCTCTATAATTGAATGGATAACCTATGACTAAAAGCGGAAAACATTGTGGCAAAAGGAGAAATTGTTTTGAGCAATTTCTTCTTTTGTCACTGTGTTTTCAAAAAGCTGTCTGCTGCAGAGGCGTCAGAAAGCGTCTATATGAGGGAAAGTTGAAAATATTGTGGCCAAAGGGGAAATTGCTCATCATGATTTCACAATGTTTTCAAAAGTCGTCTGCTGCTATTGCGTCAAAATGCGTCTGCAGGTTGGAAAGGGTTAACATGAGCTATATTATTTCTCCTTTTGCCAGGGTGTTAAATTCAACACTTTTCAGTAATTAAACCTTCTTTTGCAAATTTTTGCCCAGATTTGTCAAATTCATCTGCTGCTGCAGGTTTGTTGTATGTGGGAAAACCCTTTCCCTCATACAACAATTCTGCAGCAGACGCCTTTGAACATATTTTGTCAAAAAATAGAAAATCTCTATAATTGAATGGATAACCTAATATTGACTAAAAGTGGAAAACATTGTGGCAAAAGGAGAAATTGCTCGTTTTTTTTGTCACAATGTTTTCAAAAAGCTGTCTGCTGCAGAGGCGTCAGAAAGCGTCTATATGAGGGAAAGGGTTTAAAGGATAGACTAAATCTACTTTGATATTTATAAATGAATCATTTCTGTGAGGGAACGTCTCTATTATACTATTCAGTACATGGTATACAATGGGGAAAGGGAAGTTCATTATGTTTATATTGTCATAATCATAGAAATCATTTTTTATCATCATATAAAGCTTTACTTGTTCACTGTTTTATGTCATATTTTGTAATTTTACAGCTATGATTAGATATGAACCATTCCACAAGAAAACTAACATTTATATATGGAATCTGCAAAATGTAATAATCCAGATCAGCCTTCAAAATGTTGGTTTTGTCGCGGAACGGCTCATTTGTCTTGACCCTTTCCAATATACACTCTTTCGGACGCCCGAGTGAGACTGCAGCAGACGACTTTAGTTTTGAAAACATTCTGACGAAAGCAGAAATTGCTCTAAATGATCAATTTGGCTTTTATTGTCAATGTTTTCAAATGTTTTCAATATTATCACTTTCATTTAACCCTTTCCGTCATACGACAATTCTGCAGCAGACGACTTTGAACATATTTTGTCAAGAAGTAGAAAATCTCTATAATTGAATGGATAACCTATGACTAAAAGTGGAAAACATTGTGGCAAACGGAGAAATTGCACGTTTTGTGCAATTTCTTCTTTTGTCACTATGTTTTCAAAAAGCTGTCTGCTGCGGAGGCGTCAGAAAACGTCTATATGAGGGAAAGGGTTAACCCTTTCCCACATATAACAAATCTGTAGCAGCCGACTTTGAAAACATCTCGGCAAAACCATAGAAAATCTCTAAAAGAGAAAGTTTAATTATTAAAAAGACAATATGAGAATTCAAAAATATTATGGCAAATATGAGAAATTGCTTATTATAAGCAATTTCTCCTCTTTCCACAATAAATTCAATCAAATAATGATAGATGATACAGACCTTGATGAAATATCTCTTTATAGATTGGTCGGTTTCTTAACTCTTTTGTCAATTATAATAACCTGATAAATCATTTAAGTTGTCTTCTTATAAAACATACAAGGATTATAAGGTTATATATTTAAAAATGTGGGTCAAAAGTTAAAAACATTTTGAGGAAAGAAGAAATTTTGTTCAATTTCTCATTTTCCCACAATGTTTTCTAAAGATGTCTGCTGTGGTATCAGTGACACAATTAAACCTTAACCCTTTCCCTCATATAGACGCTTTCTGACGCCTCTGCAGCAGACGGCTTTTTGAAAACATAGTGACAAAAGAAGAAATTGCACAGAATGTGCAATTTCTCCTTTTGCCACAATGTTTTCCACTTTATGTCGTAGGTTATCCATTCAATTATGGAGATTTACCATTTTTTGACAAAATACGTTCAAAGTCGTCTGCTGCAGAATTGTCGTATGAGGGAAAGGGATAACTGGTGCACATGCTGACACATATTTTAACCCCTATGCGGCAGACGACTTTTGCAAACATTCAAAGATTGTTGTATGTTAGAAGGAGGTTATAACCTGATAATTATACCCCCAGATACATAGTATATGGGGGCTATATAGGAGTCACGCTTGTCGGTCGGTCGGTTTGTCGGTCCGTTGGGCTGTGGACATTTCTTGTGAACACTATTTCTCAGCAACCCTTGGTCAGAATTCAATATAACTTCACAAGAATGATTGATACCAAGCCTAGTTGTGCATATTGTCGGCGTGTTGCACTGGAATTATTTTTAAATGAGTTGTGGCCCTTTGAATTTATCATACATATGTATATTGTCAGGCACCAGCTGGGGGTATTCATCACCTTCAGTGATATTTCTAGTTCATTTTAGATAAACGTGTTATATGTGAACATTTAGTAGGATGGGTTTTTATATAGAGTTAATCCTTTCCCAGGTACTGCAAATCAGCAGCAGACAACGTTTTGACAAAAACACAGAAAATCTCTATAAATGAAGGTATATTTACTAAAAAAAGTTGAAAATATTTTGGTTAAAGAAGAAATTGCTCGTTTAGAGCAATTTTGTCTTTTGACACAATGTTTTCAAAAGTCGTTGTCCGCTGCAGAGGCGCCAGAAAGCGTCTGAATGTGGGAAAGGGTTACGGATTAAATTAAGGAAAGGACTATAGAAAATCCTCCATAGAAAGTACCTCAGCGTAATTACCATTAATCATCTCATCAATATCTCATTGTACAATGATTTAGATGTTAAGAGAGTGTATTAACATGGTGATTTATCAATGTCAGAAAATCGAATGTTAAAATCCCCCACCACAATCTACTACAATTGAATACACCTGGAAGCAATTCATTTTTGATCGTTTTATTGGGGTTTTATGCTGTTTTTAACATTAATTTAGTTAGAACACCATGACAGTTCACTTATCCATGATCCCTGGGTTAACAAACCAGTTCTAGGCTAGGAAATGTGCCTTGCCCAGGGACAATCCATCCAATACAGTTGCGCCACAATTGGGGTTTGAACCTGGGACGCCCGGTTCCAAATCGTCGACACTAACCACAAGGCCTTGATGGATTCTCTAACCAGAGGTATTAATAAAGGGGAGTGAAGAAGTCTTTTACCTCCCAATATCTCTCTTTAACCAACCAGTGAGAAAATTCTTTTGAGTACCCACAACCTAAGGTTTTGGGTGAAATTAAGATTTTGGAATGCTAAATAATTCTGTGCCTTAATCATCTGGAGCTTTATTATACCCAACCACAAAAATGTGTCTGCTTGTGTATTTGCTTAGATTTTTATCTGATCTTCATGCGTCTAACATGATTTAGGTTGATACCTAACCAGATTTCTTAAGTCCCTAAAGAGTAAGGGCTCCTGAAAATGCAAACTATTACCAAATTGCTAGTTTCCTAACTCTCTAACATTCTCATGTAATCTTCATCAAATTTGCCTTGAAGTTTTTGTTATGCATGATATCTTGATTGATTCTAGCCTGTAATATTAGGTCAGTCTGATGTTATTGACTATCCTGAGTTATCAAAATATTACAAAATAAACAGTGTTCTCCCTCTAACTCTACCAATTCTTGTTAAATCGTCTCATCATAATTATACCCCCAGATACATAGTATATGGGGGCTATATAGGAGTCATGCTTGTCAGTCTGGTCTGTAGACATTTCTTGTGAACACTATTTCTCAGCAATTCAATATAACTTCACAAGAATGATTGATACCAAGCCTACTGTTGTGCATATTGTCGGCATGTTGCACTGGAATTATTTTTAAATGAGTTATGGCCCCTTGAATTTCTCAAACATATGTATATTGCCAGGCACCAGCTGGGGGTATTCATCACCTTCAGTGATATTTCTAGTTTAGCCAGGAAACACTGTGATTAAATTGAAATGCTGTTGAAAGTAGTATAAAATGCCATTGGAACAAACAAGCAAATCTGATAACCCTTTCCGACATACGACAATTCTGCAGCAGACGACTTTGAAAATATAGTGACAAAAACCTGAAAAATCTCCATAAAAGATAGCTTAATTGTTAAATAAAGTTGAAAACATTGTGGCCAAAGGGGAAATTGCTCATTATGAGCAATATCACCTTTTTCCACAATGTTTTCAAAAGTCTTCTGCTGCTATTGCGTCAAAATGCGTCTTCAGGTGGGAAAAGGGTAAATAACATGACTTCCAGGCAATGTATGTGAGGTATTTTGTGATAATTTGGCACTCTCGTTAATTGCTAATTTGCCATTGACCATTTCCTTGATGCAAACAACATGATGCCTCTCCAGCTGACATAGACACTTTCTGATTCCTGACTGCAGCAGACGGCTTTTTAGCTCACCTGTGCACGAAGTGCTCAGGGTGAGTTATTGTGATCGCCCTATGTCCGGCGTCCGTTGTCCGTCGTCCGTCGGTCGTCATCCGTCGTCCGTCAACATTTTCTCCTCTGTAACCGGTGGGTCAACTGGGATGAAACTTCACAGAAAGCATCCTCTCAATGGCCTCACCAGAATTCCTTAAAATTTTTGGAATCCATGCAGAATTCTGGTTTCCATGGCAACGAAATGAAAAAAACTTCAAAATTCTTAAAAAATCTTCTCCTCCGAAAGTGTCAGGCCGATTTTCAAATTATTTTGTAGAAATGATCCTTGGGTGACCCTCTATCAGATTCCTTCAAGCCATGTTGATTGGTCGAAAAACATGGCCGCCAGGGGGGGGGGGGGGCTATTTTGCCGTATATGGCTATAGTGCAAACTTAAAAAATCTTCTCCTCCAAAAGTGTCAGGCCGATTTTCAAATAATTTTGTAGAAATGTTCCTTGGGTAACCCTCTATCAGATTCCTTCAAGCCATGTTGATTGGTTGAAAAACATGGCCGCCAGGGGGCGGGGCTATTTTGCCTTTTATGGTTATAGTGAAAACTTAAAAATCTTCAACATCTTCTCCTCAGTAACCAGTGGGTCAATTGGGATGAAACTTCACAGAAAGCATCCTCTCAATGACCTCACCAGAATTCCTTCAATTTATTGGGATCCATGCAGAATTCTGGTTTCCATGGCAACGAAACGAAAAAAACTTCAAAATTCTTCTCCTCCCAAATTGGTTTGCAGATTTTGAACTTATTTTGTAGAAATGTTCCTTGGGTGACTCTCTATCAGATTCCTTGAAGCCATGTTGATTGGTCGAAAAACATGGCCGCCAGGGGGGGCGGGGCTATTTTGCCTTATATAGCTATAGTGCAAACTTAAAAAATCTTCTTCTCCAAAAGTGTCAGGCCGATTTTCAAATAATTTTGTAGAAATGTTCCTTGGATGACCCTCTATCAGATTCCTTCAAGCCATGTTGATTGGTCAAAAAACATGGCCACAAGGGGTCGGGGCTATTTTGCCTTTTATGGCTATAGTGAAAACTTAAAAAATCTTCTCCTCCAAAAGTGTCAGGCCGATTTTCAAATAATTTTGTAGAAATGTTCCTAGGGTGACCCTCTATCAGATTCCTTCAAGCCAAGTTGATTGGTCGGAAACTATGTCCGCCAGATGGCGGGGCTTATATAGCTAAAGTGAAAAAAAAATCAGGTGAGCGATTCCAGGGCCATCATGGCCCTCTTGTTGAAAACATAGTGTCAAAAGAAGAAATTGCTCAAAACGAGCAATTTCTCCTTTTGCCACAATGTTTTCAACTTTTAAAAACATTGTTGCAAAGGGGAAAAAACAAACATTCTACAATGTCTATTTTATGATTGTTACTGTAAACTTTCATTTGTAGAGATTTTCCATATTTTTCTCTGGATGTATTCAAAGTGGTTTGCTGTAGATTTGTTGTATTTGGTGAAAAGGATATT
>JASEVX010000012.1:9521620-9586222 GCA_031761405.1 Serripes groenlandicus
GAAGTGCGGTGTACAGGAACCATAACTCTATTTTATCTAAATACAGAGTTATTGCCCTTTGTTACTTTTTCTTGTCCGTAGAATTACTTAATAACTAATAGATGGAATCTAATAAAACTACATATAATGGTAGAGCATAATCAGAGGAAGTGCAGTGTACAAGAAACATAACTCTACTTTACATAATGACAGAGTTATTGCCGTTTGTTACTTTTTCATATTCGTAGAGTCTTGTCCGGAGCATAACTTTAAAACTAATTGTTGGAATTTAATAAAACTTCATAGGATGATACAACACATTGAGAGAAAGTGCAGTGTACAGAAACCATAACTCTATTTAATCTAAATACAGAGTTATTGCCCTTTGTTACTTTTTCTTGTTTACAGAGTTATGGCCCTTTTGTTGGTGGGTCGTAAACCATATTTTGAGTCAAGGTGCTGTTTTGGGGGTATTTATCATCTTCAGTGATATTTCTAGTTTTTAATAAATCTCAATTATCCCTTTTAAGTCACAACAAAAGTCTTTTCATAATGTTGCCATTTCTTCGGCAGGAATTGGACGACTATAAAAATAGCATAACAGGATAATCGGTTTAAATCGTATATTCAACGAGAGTGTCTGCCACTAATAATGCTCTTAGGGATCAATCCCTTGACCTCCGGGTGTCAACAGTTAACCCTTTCCCTCATACGACAATTCTGCAGCAGACGACTCTGAACATATTTTGTCAAAAAATGGAAAATCTTTATAATTGAATGGATAACCTATGACTAAAAGTGGAAAACATTGTGACAAAAGGAGAAATTGCACGTTTTGTGCAATTTCTTCTTTTGTTACTATGTTTTCAAAAAAGCCATCTGCTGCAGAGGCGTCAGAAAGCGTCTATATGAGGAAAAGGGTTAACAGTCCCACCAGCTGAGCTAATCCATCTAGAACCAGTTATAAAACATTCAACTGTTATTCCCAATGAAAATAAACCAGCTGAAAAATGTTTTAACCCTTTCCCACTTGTAGACGCATTTTGACGCATCTACAGCAGATGATTTATTATTGAATAAAGTTAAAAACAATGACTAAAGAACTTTTCAAATAAAAGCGATTTCTTTCTTCTTTTGCTACAATATTTTCAATTTTTTTCTGCTGCAGAGTCATCAGAAACCAACTGTATGTGGGAAAGTGTTAAATTTCAGTTGGATGATTGTCCAAAGTGTGTTTGTGCAAATTTCAACACACAGGGAAGCCCGGTGATTAGACTTCACAATCCTACAGCCTTGTCAGATCGAGCTTGCAATATTTGTACATGGGCTTAGAAGACCTATTTTATCTTACAGCTAAATGCTGTCTTATACTGCTCTGTTGACAACAATGGAATCTTTAACCCTTTCCCACATATATCCCCTTTATGCCGTGTCTCCTCAACAGCAGATGACTTGACCCTTTCCCTCATTCGACAATTTTGCAGCAGACGACTTTGAACGTATTTTGTCAAAACATAGAAAATCTCAATAGTTGAACGGATAAAACATTGTGGCGAAAGGAGAAATTGCACGTTTTGTCACTATGTTTTCAAAAAGCTGTCTGCTGCAGAGGCGTCAGAAAGCATCTATATGAGAGAAAGGGTTAAGAAATCATTAGTCAAAAAGGAGAAATTGCTCAAGATGAGCAACTCTTACATTGGCCACAATGTTTTCAGTTCTATTCATTAATTATATTTCCCTTTATAATAAGAGATTTTCCATATTTTTTGGGGCATAATATTATGTTTTCAAAGTTTTCTGCTGCAGATTTACTTTATGAAGGGAAAGGGTTATAAACTGTACATAATACTGTATTAACCACTTCATGAACTCAAGAGGCTTTTTTAACCCTTTCCCTTTCCCTTTCCCTCATACGACAATTCTGCAGCAGACGACTTTGAACATATTTTGTCAAAAAATAGAAAATCTCTATAATTGAATCGATAACCTATGACTCAAAATGGAAAACATTGTGGCAAAAGGAGAAATGCCATGTTTTGTGCAAATTCTTCTTTTGTCGCTATGTTTTCAAAATGCCGTCTGTTGCAGAGGTGTCAGAAAGCGTCTATATGAGGGAAAGGGTTGAAGGATTTCAAAGCTGCCTGTTGCTGATGGTTTGAATGTGGGAAAGAGTGAATATGAACCCCAACAAGTCTGGTGAATCACCTTTAGATCTGTCAAACGTCCATTTATTCTTTCTTCACTGTAACAACAAAACTTTCCCTCTTATAATTATACCCTTTTAAAACATACAGACGCTTCCAACGCCTCGCAGCAGCAGACCACATAAATTTGAAAATATTGTGACAAAATGACTAATTTCTTCTTTTGCCACTATTTTCAACTCTCTCCAATGATAATAAGCTTTTAACCCTTTTTCCTCATACGAAAATTCTGCAGCAGTCGATTTTGAACATATTTTGTCAAAAAATAGAAAATTTCTATAATTGAATGGATAACCTATGACTATAAGTGGAAAACATTGTGGCAAAAGGAGAAATTGCTCGTTTTGAGCAATTTCTTCTTTTGTCACTACGTTTTCAAAAAGCCGTCTGCTGCAGAGGCGTCAGAAAGCGCGAAAGGGTTAATTATTTATGCAGATTTTTCACAAGAAGTACAATATGTTTTCAATGTTGTCTGTCGTATGTGGGCGAGGGTAAAATGTTTTTCACCTTGTGAATTGAGATATCAACAGGTGATGTGAATGAATGCCTTAAATTCCTATCAGTGTCAAGACGGGGAGTTTATTAGCGCTTTCCAACTTGCAGACTACTTTTGTCACAATGTTTTTAAGGTGATTAAAAGTTATAAATAGGAGTTTTCAGTGTTTGACAGCAGTGAGTCAAGATTATTGTTGCCTTTGAGCAAAGTATGTGGCAAAAGCAACATCATTACTTTAGACTGTCTAGTTAGCAACTGAATTTAATCTTGATATATTTTATTTTGACATTATAGGCATTTGAATTGTACAACCCTTGACATTATAGACTAAGAAGGTTATTTACCTGCTGTCAGTTTCTATCAAGGTTTAATTTGCCACCCCAAGCACATTTAGTTAATAGCTGACAATGTAGACAAAGATTGGACTGCAATAATTTTGCAGTCTGCTGTTGGTTTGAATTGTATGTAAACGTTGTTAATAGTAAGCTATATATTGCTTGATAAGTAAATGCTAGATTTAATTAAACCTTTCCCACTTGCAGATGCATTTTGACACATGACACATGTATGCAGCAAACTCATTGCAGATGAAATCATTGTTGCAAAAGGAGAAATTTCAATAGATGTCTGCTGCAGAGGCATCAGAAAGCGTCTGTATGTTGGAAAGGGTTGGGGGTGTTGCATAAAGCTAGCTTGATAAGGATTTATAACGTATGGGGTACTGGTGTCTAGATAGCCTAGGATTGTTTGATTGTTTACACACACACCGCTTTCAACTATTTTCCAGTTATATCACGGCATTTCCTGGGTTAGTTACCAGTACCAGTGTGTGTATACCACGTGACTTTTGACGTCATATGTGCATGGTCAGACAGCAATAATTGCTCTTGTTAAAAATGTAAAAACAATGGTAACTTTTTTATTTCTTCACCCTTTTTAATGAGACATGGCGCAGTCTACGCCGCTTACAATGTACTACCTCCGGGTTTTTACAAGAGTTTGTTTGGTGGTCTAGTTTATTCAAACACTTCGACGAACATGTTCTCAAAATCCAGTTTTGATAATGCTCCGGCTGTCGGCGATATTAATACATTTTGAGAAAAGGTTCATCGAAGTGTTTGAAGAAACTAAACCACTAATCAAACTTCGCTAAAAATCGAAGATAGGGCTCTGTAACTAACGTAGACTGCGCCATGTTTCATTAAAAATGATGAAGAAATAAAAAAAATACCTTTGTTTTTACTTCTAAACCGAAGTAAAATATTGCAGATCCCCGTAGCATTTGTGACGTAAAAGTCACGTGGTATACACACACTGAGTACTACTGGTTCATTTATCCTGACCCCAGTTAGTCGGTCGTAATGCAAACCAAGCAACCCTGAGTGCCAAGGAGGGCAGCCATTACTACCAATTTTAAAATCTTAGATAGCCTGGCAGAGCTCTAGTTAATGGGCATTTTTCATGTTCTAAAAACCTTATTTGACATTAAAACCCTATGTTGTGGGTACTCAAAACAATCGTCTCACATTCAAACCCTATACTGTTGAATACTGAAGTTACACCACAATCAATCAGTTCAGATACAAAAACAGATAGGTCAATGCTTACGTACTCTTTTGAAAACGAGAAAAAAGGGATGAATTATTATAATTATAATGGAAAGAGACAGATTAACCCTTTCCCTCATAAAGACGCTTTCTGACGCCTCTGCAGCAGACAGCTTTTTGAAAACATAGTGACAAAAGAAGAAATTGCTCAAAACGAGCAATTTCTCCATCTGCTACAATGTTTTCCACTTTTAGTCATAGGTTATCCATTCAATAATAGAGATTTTCTATTTTTTGACAAAATATGTTCAAAATCGTCTGCTGCGGAATTGTCGTATGAGGGAAAGGGTTAAAAATAAGAGGTTTGGGATTAGAATAAGCTTGTTTGGAAATAGGATTTAATTATTTCGAACTCGTTTAAATAATGATCTTTGTATAATGGCACTTATTATGTAGTTTTAAGACCTTGACCTTTCTTGTTTTTGATGACAGGAATTGAATTGGTGAACTGAAATTAAATAGTTGTAAACATGATTTATGGCAAAAATATAACAGAAGGATATTGTCTGTGAAATTTAACACTTTCCCACATGTAGACTTCTGAAATAATTGTGGCGCAAAAAATGGAAATCGCTCATGGTGAGCAATTTCTTTATATGTCACAATGTTTTCAACTGAATAAATATACTTTTATTATACCCCGTTCTTTAACCCTTTCCCTCATACGACAATTCTGCAGCAGACGACTTTGAACATATTTTGTCAAATAATGGAAAATCTCTATTATTGAATGGATAACCTATGACTTAAAGCGGAGAACATTGTGACAAAAGGTGCAATTTCTTCTTTTGTCACTATGTTCTCAAAAAGCCGTCTGCTGCAGAGGCTTTAGAAAGCGCCTATATGAGGGAAAGGGTTAAAAAGAGGGGGTATATAGCAGTCACTGTGCCAGACTGTCGGGCTGTTGGTCAGTCGGTCGGAAGCCATATTTTGTCCGGCCTATTTCTTACAAACTACTGGGTGGAATTCAATAAAATTGTACATGAAGCTTCTATACCAAGAGGAGAATGTGCATATCCTAAAGGTCTTACAATTGCATGTTATTTTACAGAGTTATGGTCCTTTTACTTATTAAGTTATTGTGTAGGTCAAGGTGCTGTTTTAAGGGGTATTAATATCATCGTCAGTGATAGTTCTAGTTTATAAATAGTTTCTATATTTTGGCCTTGATGCCTTCAAAGTTGCCTGCAGTTTTGTTGTATGTGGAAAAGGGTAATTATGTTATCCTTTCCTTGATAATAATGACTTTGATTTTTACACTTCTGTAGCAGACAACATTCACAAACATTGCAGGAAAAGAAGGTCTTGCTCATGCAGGCAATATTATTGATCTATCTGGCATTGTATTCCATTCAAAGCCTTTTCCAACAGCTACAAACAAATCTTCAGCTGAAGACTTTAACCCTTTCCCTCATACGACAATGCTGCAGCAGACGACTTTGAACATATTTTGTCAAAAAATAGAAAATCTCTATAATTGAATAATTGATAACCTAGCTGTCTGCTGATGTGGCGTCAGAAAGCGTTAATATGAGGAACCTGATGAACAAACGTGCAAGAAGTGATCAACAGTAATGACGTCCTGACAGACCACATAAAAATTATAAACACTGACAGAGTGGTTTCCAGTCCGGTACTCAGTAACTGTAAGAAAGGGTCACGCAGGAAATGGCCGTAGTGATTGTTCATAATAATCTATCGATCTCAGTTTGTGGTCAGTATGATTTGATCTTGGGCCAGATAGCCAGTATGATGTCCAGATATAAAGATATAATCAACTGACCAGTCCATGGCTGTAACGGCTGGTCATTTAAAAAAGGACACTTATTTTGATTTGTAAATTAAGAAATGTCCGCTAAACTTTGACACATTGCAGTCCTATACATGACAGGTTTGGTTTCAGTACAAAGTTTACAATTTATATGTTTTAACCCTTTCCCTCATATAGACACTTTCTGACGCCTCTGCAGCAGACGGCTTTTTGAAAACATAGTGCAATTTCTCCTTTTGCCACAATGTTTTCCACTTTTTGTCATAGGTTATCCATTCAATTATAGAGATTTTCCATTTTTTGGCAAAATACGTTCAAAGTTGTCTGCTGCAGAATTGTTGTATGAGGGAAAGGGTTAAAGTGAATGGCAGATTATAGTTTCTGTTGTCTTAAATATATGCACCAACATCTCTTGAACGTTATTTTTGGTGTAGAAGCAATTGCTCATGAACCTTTTTCCAATGACAAAATATTTTAGATGTTATCAATTGTTTTTGGTCATTACTGGATATTTCTCCCAAAGTCCTTTAACCCTTTGCCTCATACGACAATTCTGCAGCAGACGACTTCGAACATATTTTGTCAAAACATAGAAAATCTACGTAATGGAATGGATAACCTATGACGAAAAGTGGAAAACATTGTGGCAAAAAGAGAAATTGCACGTTTTGTGCAATTTCTTCTTTTGTCACTATGTTTTCAAAAAGCTGTCTGCTGCAGAGGCGTCCGAAAGCGTTTATATGAGGGAAAGGGTTAATTCCCACATACAACAAATCAGCATCAGACGAAAAACCTACAGCAAATATATGGATACTCTTCATATTAAATCGTACTTTAAGAATGCAGTTGAAAAGATGGTTTCAAAAAGAGAACTTGGCCTATTTATGAGCAATTTATCCTTTTGCCACAATACTCTTCCAAAGTCGTCTGCTGCAAAGGCTATTTAAATTTGTCTGCATGTAGGAAATGTAAGAAAGGGAAAAATTTGTATCAGACATCTTTATAACCCTTCAAGTTTTCGATCTTCATTATAAAACTGAAGACTTGTGATGATTTTTTAGCATATGATTGTTGGAAAAATGAGAAATAAAACAGAAATATTTTTCAGTTTTACGGAGCTATGACATTTTGCCGAGTGGTTTTTCGAAATCAATTCTAAAAATTTCTTATCAGTAAATGCTAAATACTGCTGTATTAACCCTTTTCCTCATATAGACGCTTTCTGACTCCTCTGCAGCAGACAGCTTTTTGAAAACGTGCAAAGTCGTCTGCTGCAGAATTGCCGTATGAGGGAAAGGGTTAAAGAAATATTCCCTATTTTTGGTCGAGATGATTTGAAAGTCGTCTGCTGCAGATTTGTCGTATGTGGGAAAGGGTAAAGATGGAATTCAAGAGGTCTTTGGAGGATATTGCCAGGATGCCTCTGGGATTATCAAGGATCCATTTAATATGACAATGCTGATCAATTCATCTGAGTTTGCAGGAAGCTGGCAACAAAACGAAATCTTTAACCCTTTCCCACCTATATACGCTGCACATTTTGACGCATCTGCGGCAGACAACTTTTGAAAACACCGTGACAAATAGGAGAAATTGCTTAAAACAAGCAATTTCTCCTTTTGCCACTATGTTTTTTCAACTTTTTTCAGTAAATATACCTACAATAATAGAGATTTTCCATACTTTTGAGTAGACATTTTCAAAGTCGTCTGCTGAAGATTTGCTGTAATGTGGGCAAGTGTAATTAATATGCAGGATTTCTCCAAATATGCAAATATAGTGAATTTCAGATTACATGAACCCTTTTCCCTCATACGACAATTCTGTAGCAGACGACTTTGAACGTATTTTGTCAAAACAGAAAATCTCCATAATTGAAAGGATAACCTATGACAAAAAGTGGAAAACATTGTGGCAAAAGGAGAAATTGCACGTTTTGTGCAATTTCTTCTTTTGTCACTATGTTTTCAAAAAGCCGTCTGCTGCAGAGGCGTCGGAAAGCGTCTATATGAGGGAGAGGGTTAATTTGTGTTAAATCCCACATACAGCAAATCTGCAACTGGCGACTTTGAATATAGGTAAAAGTATGCATGCCCTCTTTGTAACCCTTTCCCTCATATAGACGCATTCTGACGCCTCTGCAGCGGACAGCTTTTTTCGCTCAAAACGAGCCCCTAAATCAGGGTTTTCAAAATAGGTTTTTAGTTACAAACATTTCACGCCAAACCTTCCAAATATCATCCTCGGAGGATGTGTATAACCAATTTACAAAAGATTCTGCTGCAGGTCGACAGCTTTGAAAACATCTTCAGCAAAAATTCGAAAAAACATCCATGAATGAAAGGAAAGTTATTGAATAGATTTGTGGCAAATGGAGAAATTAGTCTGAGCTGATTCGTCGATATGGCGTCTGGATTTGGGAAAGGGTAAAACTAAAGGGGATAATATACCATCTTGACAAAAATAGGGAATATTTCTATAAATGAAAGTATATAATTATTGAAAAAAGTTGAAAACATTGTGGCAAAAGGGGAAATTGCTTGTCTTGAGCAATTTCTCCTTTTGCCACGATGTTTTCAAAAGTCGTATGCTGCATGGGCGTCAGAAAGCGTCTGGATGTGGGAAGGGGTAAAACTGGGTTATCTTGTCCCACTAAGGTATCACGTTGAGTGACCAAATGACAAAGTTATCTCTGTTAATTTGTAAAGTAAAATGATCAATACACCATTTGATAAAAACACTTAAACATTTCCCACCTATTACAAATCTGCAGCACACAGCTTTGAAAATAATCCAGGCAAAAATGCATGAAAATTCTCAATAAAGAAAGTACAATGATTGAATAGAGTTGAAAATTTCTCCTTTTCTCGGAATGTTTTTAAAATGTGTTCAGCTGCAGCTGTTTATATATGTGAGAAACAATTAATTTTGTGCCCCATTCATGCTGTACAACAAATTGTCAATAGAAAGTTTACCCATGAAAAGTTTTAACTTCCATGTAGGAAAGTGTTCCTAATACGTCTTCTTTCAAGAGTTCTCTGCATACTTTGAAAACTTTGAAAACATCTGACAAAACAAAAAACAAAGCTGTATAACATTTATAAATCTATGGCTGACAAAGAGGTGAAAACATTTTGGAAAAAGGACCGAAATTACTTGTTTTGACCAATTTCTTTTTATGCCCCCGGAATCTCCGATTCGGTGGGCATATAGTTTTTGGCCTGTCTGTTGGTTGGTTGGTCTGTTGGTCTGTCTGTCTGTCTGCACAAAAAAAACTTTAACCTTGACCACTACTTTTGAACCATAACAGGTACGGCTACCATATTTCACATGTGTATTCCTTGTGACATGACCTTTCTGTCAGTACCAAAATTTTAGACCTTGCGACCTTGACCTTTGACCTAGATGTAGTTTTTGGCCTGTCTGCACGAAAAAAACTTTAACCTTCACCATTACTTTTGAACCATAACAGGTATGGCTACCATATTTCACATGTGTATTCCTTGTGACATGACCTTTCTGTCAGTACCAAAATTTTAGACCTTGCGACCTTGACCTTTGACCTAGATGTAGTTTTTGGCCTGTCTGCACGAAAAAAACTTTAACCTTCACCATTACTTTTGAACCATAACAGGTATGGCTACCCTATTTCACATGTGTATTCCTTGTGACATGACCTTTCTGTCAGTACCAACATTTTTGACCTTGCGACCTTGACCTTTGACCTAGATGTAGTTTTTGGCCTGTCTGCACGAAAAAAACTTTAACCTTGACCATTACTTTTCAACCATAACAGGTATGGCTACCATATTTCACATGTGTATTCCTTGTGACATGACCTTTCTGTCAGTACCAACATTTTTGACCTTGCGACCTTGACCTTTGACATAGATGTTGCCATTCTCGAAAAAAAAATTAACCTTGGCCATTTCTTTTGAACCATAACAGGTACGGCTACCATGTATTCCTTGTGACATGACCTTTCTGTCAGTACCAACATTTTTGACCTTGCGACCTTGACCTTTGACCTAGATGTAGTTTTTGGCCTGTCTGCACGAAAAAAACTTTAACCTTGACCATTACTTCTCAACCATAACAGGTATGGCTACCATATTTCACATGTGTATTCCTTGTGACATGACCTTTCTGTCAGTACCAACATTTTTGACCTTGCGACCTTGACCTTTGACATAGATGTTGCCATTCTCGAAAAAAAAAATAACCTTGGCCATTTCTTTTGAACCATAACAGGTACGGCTACCATGTATTCCTTGTGACATGACCTTTCTGTCAGTACCAACATTTTTGACCTTGCGACCTTGACCTTTGACCTAGATGTAGTTTTTGGCCTGTCTGCACGAAAAAAACTTTAACCTTGACCATTACTTTTCAACCATAACAGGTATGGCTACCATATTTCACATGTGTATTCCTTGTGACATGACTTTTCTGTCAGTACCAACATTTTTGACCTTGCGACCTTGACCTTTGACATAGATGTTGCCATTCTCGAAAAAAAAATTAACCTTGGCCATTTCTTTTGAACCATAACAGGTACGGCTACCATGTATTCCTTGTGACATGACCTTTCTGTCAGTACCAACATTTTTGACCTTGCGACCTTGACCTTTGACATAGATGTTGCCATTCTCGAAAAAAATATTAACCTTGGCCATTTCTTTTGAACCATAACAGGTACGGCTACCATATTTCACATGTGTATTCCTTGTGACATGACCTTTCTGTCAGTACCAACATTTTTCACCTTGTGACCTTGACCTTGACCTAGATGTTGCCATTCTCGAAAAAAAACTTTAACCTTGGCCATTACTTTTGAACCATAACAGGTATGGCTACCATATTTCACATGTGTATTCCTTGTGACATTACCTTTCTGTCAGTACCAACGTTTTTCACCTTGCGACCTTGACCTAGATGTTGCCATTCTCGAAAAAAAAATTAACCTTGGCCATTACCTTTCAACCATAACAGGTACGGCTACCATATTTCACATGTGTATTCCTTGTGACATGACCTTTCTGTCAGTACCAACATTTTTCACCTTGCGACCTTGACCTTTGACCTAGATGTTTCAATTCTCGATAAAAACTTTAACCTTGACGACTACTTTTGAACTATAACAGGTACGGCTACCATATTTCACATGTGTATTCCTTGTGATATGACCTTTCTGTCTGTACCAAAAATTTTCACCTTGCGACCTTGACCTTTGACCTACATTTTGGAAACTCTTTGTCTGTCAATTTTTATGCCCCCACAGAATCTCCGATTCGGGGGGCATATAGTTTTTGGCCTGTCTGTTGGTCTGTCTGTTGGTCTGTCTGTTGGTCTGTCTGTCTGCACAAAAAAAACTTTAACCTTGGCCATTACTTTTGAACCATAACAGGTACGGCTACCATATTTCACATGTGTATTCCTTGTGACATGACCTTTCTGTCAGTACCAACATTTTTGACCTTGCGACCTTGACCTTTGACCTAGAGGTTGCCATTCTCGAAAAAAACTTTAACCTTGGCCATTACTTTTGAACCATAACAGATACGGCTACCATATTTCACATGTGTATTCCTTGTGACATGACCTTTCTGTCAGTACCAACATTTTTGACCTTGCGACCTTGACCTTTGACCTAGATGTTGCCATACTAAAAAAAACCTTTAACCTTGGCCATTTCTTTTGAACCATAACAGGTACGGCTACCATATTTCACATGTGTATTCCTTGTGACATGACCTTTCTGTCAGTACCAACATTTTTGACCTTGCGACCTTGACCTTTGACCTAGAGGTTGCCATTCTCGAAAAAAACTTTAACCTTGGCAATTACTTTTGAACCATAACAGATACGGCTACCATATTTCACATGTGTATTCCTTGTGACATGACCTTTCTGTCAGTACCAACATTTTTCACCTTGCGACCTTGACCTTGACCTAGATGTTGCCATTCTCGAAAAAAACTTTAACCTTGGCCATTTCTTTTGAACCATAACAGGTATGGCTACCATATTTCACATGTGTATTCCTTGTGACATGACCTTTCTGTCAGTACCTTGCGACCTTGACCTTGACCTAGATGTTGCCATTCTCGAAAAAAACTTTAACCTTGGCCATTACTTTTGAACCATAACAGGTATGGCTACCATATTTCACATGTCAGTACCAACATTTTTGACCTTGCGACCTTGACCTTTGACCTAGATGTTGCCATTCTCGAAAAAAACTTTAACCTTGGCCATTACTTTTGAACCATAACAGATACGGCTACCATATTTCACATGTGTATTCCTTGTGACATGACCTTTCTGTCAGTACCAACATTTTTGACCTTGCGACCTTTACCTTTGACCTAGATGTTGCCATTCTCAATTTTTTTTTTAACCTTCCCCACTACTTTTGAACAATAACAGGTAATGCTACCATATTTCACATGTGTATACCTTGCGACCTTGACCTTTGACCTAGATGTTGCCATTGGGGGGCATCAGTGTTTCACAAACACATCTTGTTTTTCTCGCGATGTGTTTTCAAAAATTGTCTTCGTCTAAGAATTTAAATATTGACTGAATCAGCCATTAGGAAGGGGGTGAATTATAGTCGTTACTAAATGTTGTCTTTGTTAACCCTTTCCCTCATATAGACGCTTTCTGACGCCTCTGCAGCAGACGGCTTTTTGAAAACATAGTGACAAAAGAAAAAATTGCACAAAACGTGCAATTTCTCCTTTGGCCACAATGTTTTCCACTTTTTGTCATAGGTTATCCATTCAATTATGGAGATTTTCTATTTTTTGACAAAATACGTTCAAAGTCGTCTGCTCAAAAATTGCCATATGAGGGAAAGGGTTAATTAGGTTAACCCAGATTCCCACATGCAACACATCTGCACTAGAAGACTTTGAAATCATATAGGCAAGACTATGAAACATCTCTCCCATATACAACAAATCTGCGGCAGAAGATTTTTGAAAAACATATAGACAAAACTATGAAACATCTCTTTATTATGAAAGTATAATTATTGAAAAGGGGTCTAAAACATTATTGCAATTAAAGGAAGAATTTGGTCATCATTACCAAATTTTCCTTTTTCCCAAAATGTTTCGAAAGTCGCCTGCTGCAAATGTGTCTGCAGGTGGGAAAGGGTTAAACTATTTGCTGCATCAGGGAGTAAAAACCAGTTGTTACTGAAGCTGTCTTTGTTAATTTGTTAAATGTACAGAGATCAATACTACTTCAATAGAATTGTTGAATGCTTTTTAACCCCTTCCCTCATATAACAAATCTGCAGCAGATGACTTTGAAAACATCTTGGCAAAAGTATGAATATTTTCTGGAAATGAAGGTATAATAATTGAATAGAGCAAACGGAGAAATTGCTTATTTATTAATATGAGCAATTCCTCCTTTTGTCACAATGTTTTCAAACATCGTCTGCTGCAGAGGCGTAAAAATACGTCTGTATGTGGGTAAAGGGTTTGCCTGGTACATATGACTCATAACGTACGTCAATGCAGCAGACAACTTCTTAAAACTTTGAAACATCAACAATTAGATCTACTTAATTTTCCCGGAATGTTTTAAGCTTTGTTTTTCTTGTCGTCACAATTAAACCGTTTCTGACCCTGTATAATTTGTTTACTTTTAAATAACCCTTTTCATGCATACAGACACTTCCTCTTTGCTTTTGTAGCATATGAATTTGAAACCATTATGGCAAACCGTGAACGGCAAAGTTGCTCATTACGAGCAATTTCTCCTTTGTGCCCAAAGCCGAGCCCCGGTAGCTCACTTGGAGGTGATGCGGGCTGTCAATCCAGGTGTTGTGAGTTGTGAGTTCGAATCCCAGCTCAGCCAACATTCTCTCCAACGTTTGACAAAAGTCACTGTGACATGCGTCATTCGTCTTTCACCAATGGGCTGTTTAACAGTCTATGTGGAAAAGCAGCCAGTTGCTTGGATAGAATGTTGTGTGGTGTACTGGTGTTGGAGTTACAGTAAACTAGTTGCCGTGATATGACTGAAAAATTGCTGAAAAACGGTGTTAAACCCTAATCAATCAATCCTTAGTGCTCAAGGATGATTAAACTATTATTTACAGAGAATAACCATATTTTTGCTAAGATGTTTGCAACGATGCCTGCTGCAGATTGGTTGCATGTGGGACAATTTAATGGAAATACAATTTACATCCTGATAGTATTTATTTAAGCACATTAAGGTCAGAATCCGGTGTATTTTGACAAGAACTATCTAAATTTACAATCTTTATCTCAAGTTATCCAGATACTAATATTTTTATCTGTAAATACTTTTAAGCCTTTCCCACATGTAGACGCTTTATGATGCCCCTGCATCAGACGAAATTGAAATCATTGTGGCAAAAGGAGATTGCTCAAAATCGGCAATTTCTCCATTTGCCACAATGATTTCAATTTTATTTCATAAACATTCTATCATTTATAGAGATTTACTATATTTTCAATTTGATGATTTAACCCTTTCCCACATACAACAAATCAGCAGCAGACAACCTTGAAAATGATTAGTAAAATATTATTGCAAATCTCTTGAAATGAATGAAGCCTAGTACTGGTTTGTTTACCCACGATCATGAATAGGTGAACTGTCGCCGTGATATAACTGAAATAATGTTGAAAGCGGCGTAAAACTCCAATAAATAAATAAATGTAAATGAATGAGCAATTGTTGACTGCTGCAGAGGTATCTAAAGGCATCTGTGGTGGGAAAGGATTGATAATATAATTTGTGTATTAAATGGTTAATCCTTTCCCACATATAGACGCTTTCTGACGCGTTTGCAGTAGACGACTTTTGAAAACATTTTGACAAAAGGAGAAATTGCTCAAAACGAGCAATTTCTCCTTTTGCTACAATGTTTTCAACTTTTGTCAGCAATAATTTCTTCATTTATAGAGATGTTCTGTGTTTTTAAAGTCGTCTGCTGCAAATTTGTTGTATGCGGGAAAGGGTTTAAATAAAGAAACATTTTGTGCTTGTATTGATACAAGTCTTGAAGAGTTTATGACCAACAGTTAAACCCTTTCCCTCATATAGACGCTTTCTGACACCTCTGCAGCAGACGGCTTTTTGAAAACATAGTGACAAAAGAAGAAATTGCACAAAACGTGCAATTTCTCCGTTTGCCACAATGTTTTCCACTTTTTGTCATAGGTTATCCATTCAACTATGGAGATTTTCTATGTTTTGACAAAATAAGTTCAAAGTCGTCTGCTGCAGAATTGTCGTATGAGGGGAAGGGGTTAAACCCTTTCCAGCACACAACAAATCTGTAGCAGACATCTCTGAAAACATCCACATAAAAATAAGCAAAATCTGTTTAAATGAATGTGCATTTATTGAAAGAAAAAGAAATATCGAAAATTTCTCCTTTTGCCACAATGATATGTTTAAACAAGTTGTCTGCTGCAGATGATTGTGTCAAAATGCGGCTGCAGGACTGAGGTGAGAAAGGGATAATATAAAAGAATTATTAGGGGTCATAATTCAACCTAATTACTTTGTAAACATGATTTGACATGTCCACCAATCCTTTGATGGTTTTCGTGTTATGCATGATACTTGTTTTATTTACCCTTTCCCTGATATAAACACCTTCTGACGCCTCTGCAGCAGATGGATTTTTGAAAACATGACGACAGAAGAAGAAATTGCTCAAAACGAGCAATTTCTCCTTTTGTCACCATGTTTTCAACTCTTATTCAATTATTGTACTTTCATATAATGGTATTTTCCAAAAAAAATTGGATACATGTTTTCAAAGTTGTCTGCTGCAGAGTTGTTGCATGTGGGAAAGGGTTACCTGCTTTGAAAATATCTAGAGGATAACAAATGTGTTATCTGGAAATTTGGAAGTACAGTTTTTATATAGAATTTGAGATAATCTTTTAAAAACTGAGAAGTTGATTGATCAAACTTGGAGCTTTTTTAAAAAATGTTTCAATATCTTTAACAAATTCTGAAAATGAAATGTTGAATAGAAGTTGAAAACATTGTCGGAAATGGAGCAACTGCTTGATTTCAAGCAACTTCTTCTTTTTGTTCCCCACATTGTTTTTGAAACCGAGAGGTCTTGGCGTGGAACGGTTGTAACTAAAAACCTTTTTTGAAAACCCTGGTTTAGGGGCAATTTTGACCCCTTTGTAAACAATGCAAATTTAGGTGCCATTGCTCAGAACAAGCAATGGCACCTAAATTTCCATTGTTTACCAAGTAAAATTATTTAACGCTTATAAAGACTTTATGGCAAGGTGATTAACCTTGGTAAAAAAAATACCAATTTAAGTTACAACCGTTTCACGCCAAGCCCTCGAAACCCTCCCGCATTTGGTGGGGGGGAAGGGTCTAAAGACCAATTAAACAGGACATCATGTCAAGGTCACCCAGGGTTATACTAGCAGCCCAATATTTACTTTGCCATACAAGTATCCTTTTTCTCCCATTTCCTCCCATTAAGAAGAGCTCTTTTCCTGGGGTGGTCGAGTATTCATAAAACATTAGTCAATATTTGATAAAATACAATTACCAATCCTGATCATTCTGGTCTCCTGACTCCAACCCTTAACTTTCCCATTATTATACCCCCTTCGAAGAAGAGGGGGTATAATAGGAGTCACTGTGTCGGGCAGTCTGTCTGTCTGTCTGTCTGTCGGTTGGTCGGCCGGAAGCCATATTTTGTCCGGCCTATTACTTACAAACCACTGGGTGGAATTCAATAACATTTTACATGAAGCTTCTATACCAAGAGGAGATGTGCATATCCTAAAGGGGTTACAATTGCATGATATTTTACAGAGTTATGGCCCTTTTACTAATTAAGTTATGGTGTAGGTCAAGGTGCTGCTTATGGGGTATTTATTAGTCGCCGGGCAGAAGCCCGCGACTTCTATTTTTAATAGCTTTTCGGAAATCACATGGGAGGGCGGCTTATTATTAGAAAGAAACAAATCTAGATGATTTGAACATATTACAATTGTGGTTGTTTACGAACACTAATAAATGACACATCTAAAATGAAATAAATATTCCGATTTTTTAATGTTTGCAGTTTTTTTTATTTCACTCGCATTTAAGTTTTTTGTCTTATTTACGAAGACAAAAGTGGTCCCTTCAAGACGTGAACCAACACCCCCTAATGCAGACTCTTATGTGTCATCATTGAGGTCAATTTCGGATTCTCCTTTTAATAGCAATTTTAACTTACTAAATGTTGTTTTCATGTTCAAAGAGATGTCTTGATTTGTGTAGAATTCATTTAATAATGTTAATCCATGAATATCTAAAGTAGGAACTGTTTCTAAGCTAAATATAGACCCTATTCTGTTGTGTAGTTTCGTGACCTTTAACATCGATTTTCGCGCATGCGCATTTCGATATGAAAAAGCGAGTGATATTATTTTATTTTAGACAAGTACAAGACGAATGTTTGACGCAAAGCGTCAAAGAGAAGCCGCAATATTTCGTTGTACATGTAGAAATAAGAAAAAAAGAACATTTTTAAATCCACAAACAATAGAACAATTTAAACTGTAGACGGTAATGCTGATATATTTCTCCTTTTGAAGACTTTTGTTTTCTTCAAATTACCTCCCTTTAAAGCAATACCAGGATATTTACCTTGTGATTCGAATAATATTGACAAACATTGAAATTATATGAATGAATACTATTATTTAAATAAGTAACAACAGCAAAATTAAATTTAAGCCAGATAAATGTGTACACATTTCGTTAATTTTTTATAGATACCCTAATGTATAGGTATGTATATAAAATTTATAAGCAAATGTTTTCATAACTGCGTTCCTAATGATTGAATAGACTAAGGAAAGTCAAGAATACATAAATAAATCAATGCAGTCTTTTCCGGCGACACTGATGCCTTGCATCAACTTTCTCTTGTCATCTTCAGTGATAGTTCTAGTATTATGTGGACGTATTTGGACACACCTGTAAAAGAAGACTTTTGAAAACATTGTGACAGAAGGAAAAAATTGCAAATGATGAGCAATAATTTGCTCGTTTTTTCCCAACAATAATCGTTACTACATAAGTTAGTGCTATGGATTGTGAGGTTATAAAACTGAATTTGCTAGTGTCATGATAAATGGATTAAAAGTACTAGTAACTTACGAAGGAAACTCTAAAAAAGATTGTTGAAAGTGGACTGCCTGTAACACCATACAAACAAACAAAGTGCAGATAAATCAGAGTCCAGTTTAAAGGACTTTTATATTTGTCACAAGTTTCGGGTAAGCAGGAAGCACTTGTAATTTACCCAGAAAACCCCATTATATATAACTGGAATACAGTTGAAAGTGGCATTAACCCTTTCTCACTTACGACAATTCTGCAGCAGACGACTTTGAACATATTTTGTCAAAAACTAGAAAATCTCTATAATTGAATGGATAACCTATGACTAAAAGCGGAAAACATTGTGGCAAAAGGAGAAATTGCTTGTTTTGAGCAATTTCTTTTTTTGTCACTGTTTTCTAAAAGGCCGTCTTCTGCAGAGGCGTCAGAAAGCGTCTATATGAGGGAAAGGGTTAATTTTCATAGACCAAGACTGAAGTATAGAAATAACCTTTTTGCATTTGACAAGGATTTGACATGCGAGATTGTTCTATCGTTGTCAGATCATGAATCGAGGAATTATCCACCCACTCGCAGCAATGCTGTACGAAATTCTCCCTAGAGTAGAGATACAAATATGAGTGGTGACTGGTAATTTGGTGTCATTGATTTCATCGGCGTACAGTGAAAGTCTTGGAAAAACCTGTAGTACATAACGAGGGCTTGGTGTGAAACAGTTGTTACTAAAAACCTATTTTGAAAACCCTGGTTTAGGGGCAATTTTGACCCCTTTGTAAACAATGCAAATTTAGGTGCCATTGCTCAGAACGAGCAATGGCACCTAAATTTCCATTGTTTACCAAGAAAATTGATTTAAGGCTTATAAAGACTTTATATTGTGCGAGGTGATTAACCTTGGTAAAAAAAATACCAATTTTAGTTACAACCGTTTCATGCCAAGCCCTCGATATACAGTCTAACAAGAGTCTTCACTATATTTGATGTAGACCTGAATTCATCTTGTGACAAACAGCTAAAAGCGCCACTCTGGTTGTATAATTATATGCTAATGTAATTGTAAGTGATGCCAAACAAGAGGAAACAACACCCCAAAACACTTTTTTGCTCTTCATATAAAAATCTTAACAGTTTCTTCGAAATTCCTGAACTGTCAGTTACAATTTTTGTGCAGCACCTGCAAAACATCTGCAGCCTACAACTTTGAACGTATCTATTAATGTTGTGAGAACTTGTGGCCAAACCCTTTTGCCTATAATAGTATATGATATACCTGTACAATGTATAATGTTAAATAATTTTATATGGCAATAAAATATGTTTAAACTACAACTTTGAAAACAATCAGGCAAAGATATTGAAATGTAAACATTATTATTGAATATTAAAAACCTTGTGGCAAAAAGGAATAACTGCTCATCATGAGCATTTTCTCCTTTTGCCAAGATGTTTTCTAATGCTGTCTGCTGCATATTATATATGTTTTGTCAATGTGTAGAAATTAAGAGTTAAAAAATGCATTCACAATATTGTTGCCTTTAAACCTTGCCTCATATTTGATAAAGCTGTTGGGGATTTTTTTTGTGGGGTGGGAACAACAAACAACACCTTGTTATTTTTATCAGGTCTGAACAGTGCTGGCTGCTGTCATAACAATGGATAATGGACCTTATTTTGGGAGATAATTGAAACATTTTCCTTTCATTAAATTCTCTTCCTAGTGTATCCTTACCTGATCATAGGAATGTTAACCCTTTCACCCCTTCAGACGCATTTTGACATATCTGCAGCAGACGTATTTCGGAAACATTGTGGCAAAAGGAAAAGAGCTGCTGGTGGGAAAGGGTTTGATCAGAAGAGTATAACAAGAGGTCCAGATTAGGAGGGGTATTCAGCTCTTTTTCCCACAATATCTCTCTTATTATTAAAGCAAACCCTATGTTGTGGGTACTCAAAAGAATCGTCTCACAGACGATTCTTTTGAGTACCCACAACATAGGGTTAGAGGGTCTAATAAGGATTTTAGAATATGCAAAGCCCTGTATCAGACTCTCTATAACTATTGCATAATTATGAGGCAATGGATGCGTAGTTTCCTTGTTGCCTTTAATTTCATGATTGGATAGATTGCATTACCCTTTGCATCACACAGAATGGTGTTAAATGCCTCTTCGGAAGGGACCATTATTGGAAAAGGAGAAATGTTCACCATTGTATAGTTTCATAAAAACGATTCAAAATTGAATGCAAAAAACTTGCACCTCCTAATAATATATTGTGAAGTTTAATGCACAGCAGGCAAGCACATACAACAAGAAGTCCAGTCATGCGCATATGAAAATATGTAGACATGGTACTTTCTTGAATGAACGGATTTAGTGTAAATATTAATATACAACTTTTGAAAAACAATTTTGGAAAAAAGGAAAAGATTTTTTCATATTTCAGTGATGGTGTTTTTAAAGTTTGTTGTATATATGGGAAAGAGTTAAGTTTCTATGATTTATTATGATTCTTTTGTCCAATAAGGGGAAATTTATTTTGTTTTTTAATGCTCATCAAAAGTTGGATTTTATCCATGCCGGAAAGTATTATCTCTGCATGCGTACAATGTTGTACAAGCTTAATAACCCATCACATGCCTGACAGGCCCTTGTTTTAACCCTTTCCCCCATACAACAAATCTACAGCAGATTGAAAACACACCCGAAAACAGTTTGAAACTCCCTTCAAATGAAAGGACAATGATTGAATATAGAGTTGAAAAGATGGTGACAAAAGGAGAAATTGGTCGTTTTGAGCAATTTCTTTTATGTCACAATGTTTTCATAAAAAGTCTGCTTCAGAGGCGTCTATATGTGGGAAAGGGTTAATCTACAATATGACACTGGTGTCATCTGAAACGGGGCTTCCAGACTGCTTCTATTTTATTAGCAATTTCAAACCATTTCGGGGTCTGTAAGCATCTGCCTACTATGACACCCTTGGCGTCTGTGTTGTCATAAACCTTTAACCCTTTCCCTCATATAGACGCTTTCTGACGACTCTGCAGCAGACGGGTTTTTGAAAACATAGTGACAAAAGAAGAAGTTAACCTTACCTCAGAACTCGGATCTTCTTCAAATGAAACTTGATACACAATTATTCAATAATGCCCCTTTTTCAAATTAGAAAAAAACCCAGACAAGTATTGGCGTTCGCTTGCAGCGCTCTCGTTATCTTTCCCGCATACAACACATTTTCGGCAGACAAGCATTGGCGTTCGCTTGCAGCACTCTCGTTATCCTTTCCCACATACAACAAATCTTCAGCAGACAGCTTTACATGTCTAAATATTTGAAAATCTCTATATATCTCTATAAATGAAGGTATAATTACTGTAAAAAGTTTAAAACATTGTGACTGAAGGGGGAAAAAAATGCTTGTTTTGAGCAATTTCTCCTTTTGTACCGATGTTTTGAAAACTCATCTGCTGTAGAGGCGTCAGAAAGTGTCTTGTATTTTGGGAAGAGTTAACCCTTTCCCTCATATAGACGCTTTCTGACGCCTCTAAAGCAGACGACTTTTGAAAACATTGTGGCAAAAGAAGAAATTGCTCATGATGAGCAATTTCTACTTTTGCCACAATGTATTCTGCTTTAAGTCATTGGTTATCCATTCAATTATAGAGATTTTCCATTTTTTTTTTAAATTTGTTTAAAGTCGTCTGCTACTGAATTGTCGTATGAGGGAAATTAAGAGTTAACTCCCCTTTGTCTGAGTCTGGGGGAAGGACTCTCTTTGTGATGATACGATTCCTGTATGAATCCAATTTACTCTAATTACCATGGCGTTAACTGCATGTGGATTCAATTGTTTCCTTTTTATCGGAGAATAACATCTTTAGTTCTTAATAAAACCTGTCAGCAATTGGGCTTGTTAACCCTTTCCAGTATAGAGCAAAGCTGTAGCAGACGACTTTGAAAACGCCTCAACGAAAATATTGAAAAAATGTCTACAGATATCAGTATGATACTTGGAAAGAGTTGAAATTGTTGTGGCAAATGATGCAATTATATCTTCTTTTTTTCCCGCAATATTTTCAAAAATTGAATGAAAATGAAAGATAAATTACTAAAGAGAGATGAAATTATGAGCAATACAAATTTGTTCTTTTGCCTCAATGTTATCAAAAGCTGTCTGCTGCAGAAATGTCTGAAATCGTTTGTCTACATGTAGGAAAATGTAAACTGGCTGTTGTTTATTGTTTATCTTAATGGCGAGTTTGATAATATGGTAAGAATACTAAAGGGAAACAACTGTTGTAATATCCACCCCATTAATACATGGATTGTTTCCCTTAGTTTTTCAACCTAATATTCGACGATTTCATGCATGTTTTTTGCAGCTGACACAAAGGCATCACTTTGGTAGACAACTCAAACGTTTAGAAACAATGTTGCAAAAAGAAGAAACTGCTCTATTGCCACAATGTTTTTAGTCTATTTGATAATTATAAATTTGTTTTGGAATGAATGAAACTGTGACTTCCTACCACCGAGGTGACGCTCTTCAACTATACAAAAGAAGCATTTAGAATATTTGAGCCGTCACGTAAGAAAACCAACACTGGAAACTGCGTAAAGTATTGACCCGGATCAGCCTAAGCATGCCGCTCAGGCTTATCCGGATAGACACTTTTCACCTCCTGTGGATTTTTGTCCCCCGCTTTAGCGAAAGCGTGGGGACTATTATTTCTCGTCCGTCAGTCCGTCAGTCAGTCCCTCCGTCACGCTGTCACAAAAACTTTAACCTTGGTCATAACTTCTGAACCGCTTTCATATTTCACATGTGTATTCCTTGTGACAACCCCTTTCCATCAATACCAATTTTTTTGACCTTGTGACCTTGACCCTGGCGGGGGACCATAATTCTCTGAATTTGCTTGTCTGTTTAGGAATCATTACTCTATATCTCTATCCCCCTGAGACAGAATGTGTCAGGCCGGATCAGTCTGCGCAGGCTGATCTTGGTTGATACATAATGCAGAGGCTATAATGTTGGTTTTCTGGGACGGCTCAAATACAGTCCAGCCTGTGTTTAAAGACCACCCATGGTAAGAGATCAATCTGGTCTATGTTCACAAGTGGTCTTTAATTATAGGGTAATTTGTGCAGAAAATGAGTAATTGGGAAATTCAAAGTGTGTTTGCTATTGACAGGGACTTGCTAAACAAAGGTGGTCTTTAACACAGATTTGACTTCTGAGAAAACTTTAGATATGGCTATAATTGTACTTTACCTAATGTTCTATTGTTTCCTATGTTGTAGGTTCGTATGGGTCCACATGTAAGGTTAACAGCGACTGTAAGATACAACAAGGTTTGCTGTGCTTGGAGGGACAATGCGACTGTGACATCACATTTGTTTACTCCCATTCACAGAAGATTTGTAAAAAAAGTAAGTAGTGTTGATAAGTCATTCCTTATTCTTTATCAACGCACCTTAGCACATCATTCTCAAGAAGAGTTATTATGACTGGTATTTGTCTGTGGTCAACTTTTTTCTTCAGATGACATCTATCTTACACCACTTTGCCAATTTTGATCAAACTTATCAGGGATGTTCCTTGAGTGGTGCCTTTCAAAGTTTAATTCCATGCAGACCTTTCAATTGAAAAGGGTAAAAAAAGGTGAAAACTTCAAAAATCTTCTTGTCAAAACCTACCGATCAGATTTGAAAATTTGAAGACAAAAAATGTAAAAAATGTTTCATAGGTGACCCTCTACCAAAACTGTTTAAATTTTCCGACCGTTTGAAAAACATGGCTTGTCAATTTTTATGCATGTAGTACAAACTCTAAAAATCAAAAGTATATGACCAACATGAAAATAATTAAAATATTCATAAGTAAGGCTTGTATTACTAAATTGAGTTGAAAACATTGTGGCAAAAGGAGAAATTGCTCGTCTTGAGCAATTTCTCCTTCTGCCACAGTGTTTTCAAAAGTCGTCTGCAACAGTGGCATCAAAAAGCGTCTATATGTGCTAAAGGGTTAATAACGTGAAATCCCTTTCCCACATACAAGAAATCTGCAGCAGACGACTTTGAACATATTTTGTCAAAAAATGGAAAATCTCTATAATTAAATGGATAACCTGACTAAAATTAGAAAACATTGTGGCAAAAGTGGAAATTTACTCATCATGAGCAATTTCTTCTTTTGCTGCTAGAGCTCTTTTTTGTATGTTTCAGTTTGTCGAGGCTCCAACGACGGTCTTGTCAAACATGGCTCCATGGAGGAGCAGTATCGAATGTACAAACGACGATACACTAACTGCTCGTATGTGGAACGGAATTTGGAAATCACTGGGCTAGAGGGAAACTATGACCTTGGTTTTCTCAAGGACATTGAGGAAGTTGATGGCTACGTTTTAATCGTGAATGTGTACTCCAATTACCTCAACTTAACGAACCTTCAGATTATCCGTGGGAAGTACTTGTACAAAAATTGCAGTTTGTACATAGCACTCAACCACAATCCCTTGAATGATTCCGAAGGGTTGTTGGAGCTTCAGTTTAACAAATTATCGGAGATTATGCAAGGGGAGGTCTCGTTTATAAACAACAATCTGCTTTGCTTTGTCAACACCATCAGATGGGAAGATATTAATACCGCAACGAGTCCCGCCGTAAAAATTAAACTCAATTCCAAGAATTATAATCGCAATTGTAGTGAGTATATTTCTGTATTCAGCCGTTATTTAACTCGTTCTTGTTATACCCCCAGATACATAGTATATGGGGTCTATATAGGAGTCACGCTTGTCGATCCGTTGGTCTGTGGACATTTCTTGTGAACACTATTTCTCAGCAACCCTTGGTCAGAATTCAATATAGCTTCACAAGAATGATTGATACAAGCCTAGTTGTGCATATTGTCGGCGTGTTGCACTGGAATTGTTTTTAAATGAGTTATGGCCCCTTGAATTTCTCATACATATATATATTATCAGGCACCAGCTGGGGGTATTCATCACCTTCAGGGATATTTCTAGTTCTTTAGTTTTCATCTGTATATATATATATATATATATATATATATATATATATATAGGATCTGACATGAGTAGTCATTTCATGTAATGTTTTATTAAACGGGTTCAAGAGATTTGTTATTAATCAAGCATTTGGCGAACTTAATAACACATTTTTTGGAAGATTTTAATAAAACTTCATGAAATGGCAACGAATGTCAGATTCTTTTTATCACATGACGAACCACGAAAATAGTTCCACTGTCAGAAAATAGTCCCAACATGTAATACTTAATAAACTGTTAACTTACCTAATATTTTTATGACAGATAATGGTCCGATAATGGTCCCTTTACCTTGTCCATCTATCGTGACGTTTGTGTTTACCGGTTACATGTTCTAAGCCATTTTTTAACATTCGCGAATGGATACAAAAATAGAAATGGAAACAAGCATTGTCATGTAATAAATATATATAGGTCTTTTTATTATATGCCTGTACATTTTCCGGTGGAAATACATGCAGATTGACATGCGCAAATACACCACGACAGATTAAAATTCCGTATCTACATGCGGTGTAAATACAAGATTGTGACGTCAGACAGTGCGCGGAATACTTTCAGCGAGGTATCCCCAATAAACAATGTATTGAATCTGTATATTTAATAGTTTTTTCGCTCTTCATAGATCGTAGGTATATAATAAAAGGAATATTACGTTGCGGGAGCGATAAATGGGTACGTATTGCACGACTCGTAGCGTGGGAAAATCCATATCTTACTCGACCTTCGGTCTCGTAAGATATCGATTTTTCCACGCTACTTGTCGTGCAATACAAACCCTTTTATCGCTCCCGCAACGTAATATTCCGTATGTATTGAGGTCACATGGACACTTCTTCTTGTACACAGACTTTGCAATCTGGGGATAGTGACCTACTTTTGAATCGGAATTAAGTTGAGTTGGAACAGAAAGTGTCGTTAGTCGATCTACTGACCTTAATCCCTTTCCCGCAAACAACAAATCTGCAGCAGACGACTTTGAAAACATGAATTATTAAAAAATATGGATACTATGTATTAACCCTTTCCCTCATACTACAATTCTGCAGCAGACGACTTTGAACATATCTTGTCAAAAAAATTGAGAATCTCTATAATTGAATGGATAACCTATGACTAAAACATTGTGGCAAAAGGAGAAATTGCTCGTTTTGAGCAATTTCTTCTTTTGTTACTATGTTTTAAAAAAGCTGTCTGCTGCAGTGGCGTCAGAAAGCGTCTGTATGAGGGAAAGGGTTAATAAAGGAACAATTATCGAATAAAGTTGAGAACATTGTGGTAAATGGAGAAATTGCTCATTATGGACACTGACTTGTACACAGACATTGCAATTTGGAAAGCTTTACTGACCTTAATCACTTGTAAGCCGAACCCTTACCGCAAACAACAAATCTGCAGCAGATGACTTTGAAAACATATATTAAAAAATATGGATACTATATTTAAATAAAGGAACAAATATCGAATAAAGTTGAGAACATTGTCTGCCTCAAAATGGGTCTACAAGTGGGAAAGGATTAATCTAATACTTGGTATGTCTGTCTGTCTGTCTGTCTGTCTATCAGTAATTTTTGAAAATATTGTGACAAAAGGGGACACTGCTCATTAGAAGCAATGTCCCCTTTTGCCGCGATAATTTCTAGAGTCATCTGCTGCTGATGCATCAAAATGCTTCTGAATGTATTTACAACAAATCTGCAGCAGACGACTTTGAAAACATAGTGACAAAAACCTGAAATATCTCCATAAAAGATAGCTTAATTGTTAAAAAAGTTAAAAACATTGTGGCCAAAGGAGAAATTCAACTTAGTGGTTACCTGCGAGGGACTCCTGTGCACATACCTCCACATTTCTTGTAAGCACTACTCCTCCTAAACGGCTCAATGGATTTGGTTCAAACTTTACATGAAGGTTGCACATCATATGTAGATATGCATGACGGAAGATCATACGCCTCGGATTCTTCCAAGGGCAGATAATTCAACTTAGAGGTTACCTGCGAGGGACTCCTGTGCACATACCTCCACATTTCTTGTAAGCACTACTCCTCCTAAACGGCTCAATTGATTTGGTTCAAACTTTACATGAAGGTTACACATTATATGTAGATATGCATGAAGGAAGATCATACGCCTCGGATTTTTCCAAGGGCAGATAATTCAACTTAGAAGTTACCTGCGAGGGACTCCTGTGCACATACCTCCACATTTCTTGTAAGCACTACTCCTCCTAAACAGCTCAATGGATTTGGTTCAAACTTTACATGAAGGTTACACATCATATGTAGATATGCATGAAGGAAGATCATATGCCTCGGATTTTACCAAGGGCAGATAATTCAACTTAGAGGTTACCTGCGAGGGACTCCTGTGCACATACCTCCACATTTCTTGTAAGCACTACTCCTTCTAAACGGCTCAATGGATTTGGTTCAAACTTTACATGAAGGTTACACATCATATGTAGATATGCATGAAGGAAGATCATACACCTCGGATTCTTCCAAGGGGAGATAATTCAACTTAGAGGTTACCTGCGAGGGACTCCTGTGCACATACCTCCACATTTCTTGTAAGCACTACTCCTCCTAAACGGCTCAATACATTTGGTTCAAACTCTACATGAAGGTTACACATCATATGTAGATATGCATGAAGGAAGATCATATGCCTCTGATTCTTCCAAGGGGAGATAATTCAACTTAGAGGTTACCTGCGAGGGACTCCTGTACACATACCTTGTAAGCGCTACTCCTCCTAAAGGGCTCAGTTGATTTGATTCAAACTGTATATGAAGGCTACACATTATATGTAGATATGCATGAAGGAAGATTTTTCTCTTCAGATTCTTCCAAGGGAAGATAATTCAACTAAGAGGTTACGAGGAACACCTGTGATACCTTGTAAGCGCAACTTCTCCTTAACCGTAGAAACTTTACCATTGTATCCGATGCTTTGGTAGGGGAGCGTGGGGTATTCTTCAGTGAGCTTTGCTCACAGTATTTCTAGTTTTGTATTCACCTGTATTGTTGATGTCTTCATTTATTTCCAGACAAAGTAACGTGTCGACCCGAATGTTACAATCCACACACAAAAGATTATCACTGTTGGGGGAGTGGACCAGGGATGTGTCAAAAATGTAAGTTTTCTTGGTACTCTTGGTACTACTTGTCCATTGTTCTCTGACACCACAAGTCAGTCATAGGTAAAGCCATTACCACCAATTTTAAAGTTGATCCAATTCCAATTCAACAAATCTGCAGCAAATGACTTTGTGAAAACATCTAGGTAAAAATTAAGGAAAATATCTACATGAATGTATAAATATTTAAACCTTTTCCACATAACGAATCTTAGAAAGACGACTTTGAAAAGATATTTGCGGAAAATCTCTATAATTGAAAGCATGATTACTGTTTTGAGCATTTCTCCTTTTGTCACAATGTTTTCTAAAATCGTCTGCTGCAGAGTTGTCAGAAAGCATCTCTATGTTGGAAAGGGTTCACAAAGGAGAGACACAATGATTTAAAAAGTAGTGTGCTGCAGATGCTTCCAAATTCATTTTAAGTCGGCTATCAATATCGAACAAATTCTTCTCTCAACTTTGCTTAGCTAATATTTCAAAATGTTCTGAAATTGTACTATTAAAAAAAAAAAGGGATTATAATTTTAATTTTAATCATGAATTGTAAGTGTAATTGAATTGTAAGTGTAAAATTTAAAAATCATTAATTGTACGTGTAAAATTTGTATTTGAATCATGAATTGTAAGTGTAAAATTTGAATTTGAAATGTAAGTGTGAAATTTCAAAATCATGAATTGTAAGTGTAAAATTTGAATTTGAAATGTAAGTGTGAAATTTCAAAATCATGAATTGTAAGAGTAAAATTTGAATTTGATAGGTAAGTGTGAAATTTCAAAATCATGAATTGTAAGTGTAAAATTTGAATCTTGCAGTGAGCTTCATAAAAGATGTATGTAGTGATACTTGTGATGGACGATGTTTCGGTAAACAGCCCAACCAGTGTTGTCATCCGGAATGCGCCGCAGGTTGCACAGGGCCAAGGAAAACAGACTGTATGGTAAGTGTCTATAATAGGTATGCATTCTGTTTGAGGTTATTGCTGATTTCAACAGTATTTCAGTTATATTACTGCGGCCATTTCATCCAACATGCCTTTCTTGGCTTTCCCCCACCAGTACTCCACACATCATTCTTCCGAGGTAACTGGCTTCCTTTTCCAAATAGACTATTATAAGCACATTGGTGGAAAACAAATGATGGTTGTCACAATGACTGGGTCCAAGGTTTGAATCCCATGATTAATTGGGTCAGAGGGGTATTTCATTGGTGTATTCATTAGTTATGTATCCAGGAACATGATTATCTCTGGATATACCATTGATGTATTCATTAGTTATGAAGCCAGGAATATGATTATCTGGATATACCATTTATGTATTCATTAGTTATGTATCAAGGAACATGATTATCTCTGGATATACCATTGGTGTATTCAATAGTTATGTATTCAGGAACATGATTATCTCTGGATATACCATTGGTGTATCCATTAGTTATGTATCCAGGAACATGATTATTACTGGATCAGAGGGGTATTTCAAGGTCTTTACCCTTTCCCACATACAATTTGGTTTCTGACGCATAAGCAGCAGAAGACCTTTAAAAACACTGCAGCTAAAGGAGAAATTTATCATTAAGAGCGATTGCTCATTTTGCCACAATATTTTCAACTTTTTTCAATAACTAGAATTTCCAATATGGAGATTTTCCATTTATTTGGCCTAGATGTTTACAAAGTCATCTGCTCGAGGGCTTGGCGTGAAACAGTTGTATCTAAAATTGGTATTTTTTTACCGAGGTTAATCACCTCACCATTAAGTCTTTATAAGCGTTAAATCACTTTTCTTGGTAAACAATGTAAATTTAGGTGCCATTGCTCGTTCTGAGCAATGGCACCTAAATTTGCATTGTTTACAAAAGGGTCAAAATTGCCCCTAAACCAGGGTTTTCAAAATAGGTTTTAAGTTACAACCGTTTCACGCCAAGCCCTCGTGCTGCAGATTTGCTGTATACGGGAAAGGCTGAACTCTCAATAGGGTCATTGCTAATGTTTTAAAAAAGATTCTTCTGCTGCAGGGTTGTCGAAAGGCGTCTTCATGTGGGAAAGTGTTCACACTATGAGGATGTATCTTGGATGCATGTGTGACACTGAAAACTCTCATAAGTTCAGTTAACCCTTTCCCTCATGTAGACACTTTCTGACGCCTCTGCAGCAGACAGCTTTTTGAAAACATAGTGACAAAAGAAGAAATTGCTCAAATTGAGCAATTCTCCTTTTGCCACAATGTTTTCCAATTTTAGTCAAAGGTTATCCATTCAATTATAGAGATTTTCTATTTTTTGACAAAATATGTTCAAAGTTGTCTGCTGCAGAATTGTCGTATGAGGTAAAGGGTTAAGCCTTTCCCACATGTATTTTTGCATATCTGCAGAAGACTACTGCTGAAAGCATTGTGGTAAAAGGAGAAATTGTTCATAATAAGGACTTTCTTCTTTTATCACAACATTTCAACTATATTCAACAAATATGCTTTCGTATTTAACTAGTTTCCAAATTTTTACCGAGATGTTATCAAAGTCTTAAAATGCATATTTGTTGTATGTGGGAAAGGGTTAACTGAGTTATTTTCACAACTATTTCAGGCTTGTCGTAACTTTATGAATGAAGGAGAATGCCATCCGTACTGCCCGCGCATGTCCAAATACGACACAAGCCAACTGCAATGGGTCGTAAACGAAGACGGACGCTACGCATTTGGCTCCCTGTGCGTTAAAGACTGCCCAAGTAAGTTTAGAGTTATACACTTTTTAATATTTCACAGTTCCAAATTAAGTACAGAGTGAAAGAAGACTTATTTCAGGCATGAAAGGCATATCGAAAAATTTATTTACCTCATATAGACGCATTTTGACACTTTCAGTAAGCAACATTTGAAAACATGATTTAACAATTTCTCATTCTGCCACAATAAATTCAACTCTTTTCTATTATTTTACTGTCATTTACAGAGATTTTTTAAGCCAATTTGTTATCTGCTGCAGATTTTGTTGTATGTGGGAAAGGTTAAAAAGTAATGCTTATTGTTTCCATGTTTGTACCAACTATAGGATACATGGTGAAAAATGCTGGTGCCTGTGTGATAAAGTGTCCAAAGGGGAAACAACCGGACGTGGTCACAAATGAGTGCGAAGAATGTAAAGGAGCTTGTCCTAGAAGTAAGTGTTCTTTACTAGGAAATGCTATTTTATTGGGTGTAAAACATATTTAAACTTTACCAGGAAATGATGTAGTGCTGTTTTATTGGGCATAAAACATATTTAAACTTTACCAGGAAATGCAGTAATGCTATTTTATTGGGCGTAAAACACATTTAAACTTTACCAGGAATTGCTGTAAGGCTGTTTTATTGGGAGTAAAACATATTTAAACTTTACCAGGAATACTGTAATGCTGTTTTATTGCGCGTAAAACTTTACAAGGAATTGCTGTAAGGCTGTTTTATTGGGCGTAAAACATATTTAAACTTTACCAGGAAATATATTGTGACCGGGTTCCCTGTCGCGGCGCAACGGTTATGGTGGAGTACCCTTTAGCAAGGAACATTTCCTAGCCAAGTCCTGGTTTGCTTACCCAGAGATCATTAACCCTTTCCCTCATATGACAATTCTGCAGCAGACGACTTTGAACATATTCTATCAAAATATAGAAAATCTCTAAAATTGAATGGATAACCTATAACGAAAAGTGGGAAACATTGTGTCAAAAGGAGAAATTGCTCGTTTTGAGCAATTTCTTCTTTTGTCACTATGTTTTCAAAAAGCCGTCTGCTGCAGAGGCGTCAGAAAGCGTCTATATGAGGGAAAGGGTTAACAAGTGAACTGTCACCGTGATATAACTGAAAACATGTTGAAAACGGCATTCAATCCCAATAAAAACAAACAATGTCTGCTTTATTTACAGAATGTCCTGGAGTTGCGAGTGATGAGGATTATATACACTCCGGTAACATAGACAGTTACAAAGGTTGTACTATAGTCGATGGCAGCATAAAGATTCTCAAGGTCACCTTCGATGGGTAAGTTGGTATCGTTACTTCACATGAATTTTCAAAGGTTGTCTGCTTTATAATCATCCGACGAAAAATGTCTGTAATCTAAAAAAATTGAAAGATTTTTATTGATAAAGAGTTGAAAATATTGCAATAAAAGAGGTGAAATTGCTTGTTTTGAGCAATTTCACCTTTTTATTGCAATGTTTTCAAAAGTTATGTTCAGTGGCAGGTGTCAAATATCCTCTGTGTGAAGTAATGGGTTAACCCTTTCTCACATACACCAGTCTGAAGCCAACAACTTTGGAATCCTTTAGGCAAAAATATGAAAAATCTCTAGAATCAAAAGTATAATTATACCCCCCGGCAAACAAAGTTTGGGGGGGTATATAGGAATCACCCTGTCTGTCCGTCCGTCTGTCTGTCTGTCTGTCCGTATGTCCACATTTCTTGTAAGCACTACTCCTCCTAAACGGCTCAATGTATTTGGTTCAAACTTTACATGAAGGTTACACATCATATGTAGATATGCATGAAGGAAGATCACACGCCTCGGACTCTTCCAAGGGGAGATAATTTAACTTAGAGGTTATCTGCGAGGGACTCCTGTGCACATACCTCCACATTTCTTGTAAGCACTACTCCTCCTAAACGGCTCAATGGATTTGGTTCAAACTTTACATGAAGGTTACACATCATATGTAGATATGCATGAAGGAAGATCATACGCCTCGGATTCTTCCAAGGGCAGATAATTCAACTTAGAGGTTACCTGCGAGGGACTCCTGTGCACATACCTCCACATTTCTTGTAAGCACTACTCCTCCTAAACGGCTCAATGGATTTGGTTCAAACTTTACATGAAGGTTACACATCATATGTAGATATGCATGAAGGAAGATCATACGCCTCGGATTCTTCCAAGGGCAGATAATTCAACTTAGAGGTTACCTGCGAGGGACTCCTGTGCACATACCTCCACATTTCTTGTAAGCACTACTCCTCCTAAACGGCTCAATGGATCTGGTTCAAACTTTACATCAAGGTTACACATCATATGTAGATATGCATGAAGATTCTTCTAAGGGGAGATAATTCAACTTAGAGGTTACCTGCGGCGAGGGACTCATGTGCACATACCTCCACACTTCTTGTAAGCACTACTCCTCCTAAACGGCTCAATGGATTTGGTTCAAACTTTACATCAAGGTTACACATCATATGTAGAAATGCATGAAGATTCTTCTAAGGGGAGATAATTCAACTTAGAGGTTACCTGCGGCGAGGGACTCATGTGCACATACCTCCACATTTCTTGTAAGCACTACTCCTCCTAAACGGCTCAATGGATTTGGTTCAAACTTTACATCAAGGTTATACATCATATGTAGATATGCATGAAGGAAGATCATACACCTCGGATTCTTCCAAGGGGAGATAATTCAACTTAGAGGTTACCTGCGAGGGACTCCTGTGCACATACCTCCACATTTCTTGTAAGCACTACTCCTCCTAAACGGCTCAATGGATTTGGTTCAAACTTTACATGAAGGTTACACATCATATGTAGATATGCATGAAGGAAGACCATACGCCTCGGATTCTTCCAAGGGGAGATAACTCAACTTAGAGGTTACCTGCGAGGGACTCCTGTGCACATACCTCCACATTTCTTGTAAGCACTACTCCTCCTAAACGGCTCAATGGATTTGGTTCAAACTTTACATGAAGGTTACACATCATATGTAGATATGCATGAAGGAAGATCATATGCCTCAGATTCTGCCAAGGGAAGATAACTCAACTTAGGGGTTACCTGCGAGGGACTCCTGTGCACATACCTCCACATTTCTTGTAAGCACTACTCCTCCTAAACGGCTCAATGGATTTGGTTCAAACTTTACATGAAGGTTACACATCATATGTAGATATGCATAAATGGAAGATCATACGCCTCAGATTCTTCCAAGGGGAGATAATTCAACTTAGAAACTTTACCATTGTATCCGATGCTTTGGGAGGGGAGCGGGGGGTATTCTTCAGTGAGCTTTGCTCACAGTATTTCTAGTTACTGCCAGGGATGTAGATAATATCTTATCTACATCCCTGTTATTGCATAGAGTTGAAAACATTGTGGCAAATGGAGAAATTACTCATGATGTTTTCAAAAATCCTTTTGTTGTTGCGGGGAATGGAGAAATCATTATACTTACAGTTTTCAAGATTCTACAATATTTTTTCTTTCTTATATTTGTAAAGCAGACAGCTCTTAATATATCTTATTAGGTAAGTTATTCATTGCAAAACCTAAGAAGGTTACTTCCATCTGAAGGACCCTTTATAACTTTCTCCCTCATATAGACAGCTATCTAATGCCTCTGCATCAGACAACTTTTGAAAACATTGTGACAAAAGGAGAAATTGCCCAAAATGAGCAATTTCTCCTTTTGCCTCAAAGATTTCAACTCTTTTCAGTAATTAAAAGTACATTTTCAGAATCTTTCCATAATTTTGTCTGCTGCAGATTTCCTGAATGTGGTAAAGGCTTAAGCCTTTCCCTCTTACAACAATTCTGCAGCAGACAATTTTGAACATATTTTGTAAAGAAATAGAAAATCTCTATAATTGAATGGATAACCTAATTACTAAAAGTGGAAAACATTGTGGCAAAAGTAGAAATTGCTTGTTTTAAGGAATTTCTTCTTTTGTCACTATGTTTTCAAAAAGCTATCTGCTGAAGAGGCGCCAGAAAGCGTCTATATGAGGGAAAAGGTTCACACATTGATTATTCCTTCTCATTGCAGAGATAAACATTGGAATATAACAGGACTTGCCGTGGAGGAACTGGATGTATTGAAAGATGTGCGGGTTGTCAATGGTTACGTTAATATACAGCAGGGGCCAAACGAACTGAAAAACCTCTCTTTCTTGTCCAATCTCAAAACAATCTACGGGCGATACCTATCGTAAGTATCTGTGGTTTTAGCTGGTTCTGCGAGCAGTTCCAGTCTCAAGATCATTGATGTTTTCACTCTCTATGCTTATAGAGTGAAACCATTCCCACATGCAAACCATAAATATGAAAACTCTTTATAAACGAAAGTTTAATTATAGAATAGCATTGAAAACACTGTTGCAAAAGGAGAGAAAAAGGCTCCTTTTGCCATATTCTATTCAGCTTGAAAACATATATAAGGAAAGGAATTTAAGTTTATATAAACAAGAGAGTGATTTTCAGGCTGTGTTGAGGACATAAAGAGAATTGAGATGACATGTTTATACCTTTAACCCAATACAGACATCTACTTTCCATTTACACATATGAGCCTTCCCGCGAGAAGACCAACATTGTGGACGTAAAGTATTGATTCGGATCAGCCTAAGCATGCCGCAAATGTTGGTTTTCTCGTGGGATGGCTCATTTGACCAATTGGTAGCAGATGACCTTGAATACATTGAGGCAAAATTAGGGAAATTTTACAAAATGGAAAGTTTATTTCTTGATACGAGTTGAAAACATTGTGGCAAAAGGATTTCAAAAGTTGTCTGCTTCATAGATGTCAAAATGTGTCTGCAAGTGGGAAAGGTGTTACATATTATTTTAATTAAACATATCGAAGGTGACTACTCTTTAATTGGTTTTTGATCAACCACAGTACTTACCAAAAGCAATCATTCTGTTCAAATGTGCCAACACAAGGGGGCATCAAGGAACTGGTTACAGCACAAATGATTTTTATATAATATCTCAATATAAAGTCGAACCTGTGCCTATACCACCTTGGAAAAGTGATTCCCAGTCTATAGCCATCACCCCTTTAGTTACCTAATTTTCTCATTTTCTGCATAAATGACACTGCAATAAAACACCACCTGTCAACAAAGACCATATTGTTGTGTACCCATGGGTGGTCTTTATACACAGGTTCCACTGTACTCATATAAATGGGTTTTAACCCTTTCCCCCGTACGACAATTCTGCAGCAGACGACTTTGAACATATTTTGTAAAAAAAATAGAAAATCTCTATAATTGAATGGATAACCTATGACTAAAAGGGGAAAACATTGTGGCAAAAGGAGAAATTGCACGTTTTGTGCAATTTCTTCTTTTGTCACTATGTTTTCAAAAAGCCGTCTGCTGCAAAGGCGTCAGAAAGCGTCTATATGAGGGAAAGGGTTAATGTGTGTGAAATTTGAGTCTGTAAACTATCACTCCACTATGATACAGCTTCGCCAATCAATATAAAGTGCACCTTATAGCCAAAGCTCTGGAGGTTTAGAGCTTGTTAGAGCTTGAAGATGTCTAAGGATATCAGATAAAGAAGTGACATCTTAATTTAACCCTATCCCACATACAACAAATCTGCAGCAGACTGTTTTGAAAAAAATATGAAAAATCAAATTAAATGAAAGTAAAATTATTGAATTCAGTTGAAAACATTGTGGCAAATGGAGAAATTGCTCATCATGAGCAATTTCTCCATTTGCTACAATGTTGACAAAAGTCGTCTGCTGAAACGGTGTCAGAAAGGTTCCATTTGAGGGAAAGGGTTAAAATTTATTGGGGACTTATCCCCTCAACTCATGCATTTGTACAATTTGAATCCTGTCTTCATGATTTGCCAATAATATGTCTTGTTTTTTCAGGATTGACCCTTTCCCCCATACAACAAATTCTGCAGCAGACGACTTTGAACATATTTTATCCAAAGAAAGAAAATCTCTTTAATTGAATGGATAACATATGACTAAAAGTGGAAAACATTGTGGCACAAGAAGAAATTGCTCGTTTTGAGCAATTTCTTCTTTCGTCACTATGTTTTCAAAAAGCCATCTGCGTCAGAAAGCGTCTATATGAGGGAAAAGGTTAACCCTATCCCCCACATACAACAGACCAACTTGTAGACCACTCTGACATTAATCAGATAAAAAAATCTCTACAAATGAATAGAGTTGAAAACATTATAGCTCAAGGAGAAGTTTTTCATTCCGAGAAATTTCTCCATTGGCCTCAATGTTTTCAAAAGTTGTCTGCTGCAGATGCAACAGAAAGCATCTGTTTGTGGGAAGGGGGCTAAGAGAGTCGCAGTGTAGAAAGTAATTGAATTAACTCCTTAGGAGAATCACTTTAACCCTTTCCCAAAATACAAGAAATCTGCAGCGGACGACGTTGTTCATATTTTGTCAAAAAATGGAAAATCTCTATAATTGAATGGATAACCAATGACTAAAAAAATGAGGAAAACATTGTGGCAAAAGGAGAAATTGCTCATCATGAGCAGTTTCTTCTTTTTGCCACAATGTTTTCAAAAGTCGTCTGCTGCAGAGGCGTCAGAAAGCGTCTATATGAGCGAAAGTATTTATTAACAGACCTGTGTTATTTTTCAAATGTTCAAAGTTGAAGCTTGTTTATAAAGTGTTGAACGTCTTAGTGCTTTCCCACAAACAAAAAAATCTGCAAAAGACGACGTTGAAATTATCAAGTATTATTATTGAATAAAGTTGAAATCATTGTGGCAAATGGCGAAATTACTCATTATGTGTAATTTCTCCTTTTGCCATGATGATTTCAAAAGTCGTCTGCTGCAGACGTGTCTTCAAGCGGGAAAGAGTTAAAAAATGAAAGAGTAATTATAGAGTATAAAACAAAATGGCAAAAAGGAGAACTTGTTCATTATGAGCAATTTCTCCTTAAACCATAATAAATGCTGCAGATACATCAAACAGTGTCTTCATGTTGGAAAGGGTTACATGAAAGAACTAGAATGTGAGGGGGGAAAAAAATCATTGGAAAAATTATTCTGTGGTGATTGAACTGTAGCATAATGAATACATAACAAGGTCAGTTCATCTCAGATTGACCTTTGTGTCAGCCAATCAAATTGTTGCCTACAAAGTGGACATAATCCATAATGAATACATAACTAGGTCAGTTTACATAGAAATATACAATGTGACTGCATCAGTTCAATTTACACAGAGAAAATTCAAGTGAATAGTTGGATCAGAATACAGGTCTGATTGTTGCCAATCTCATTAAAACCAGACCAAATGTTCATATGGATAATGATGACTGCCTATTACAGGTCATCTCAGATTGACCTTTGTGTCAGCCAATCAAATTGTTGCCTACAAAATGGTTAGGTATCAACAGGGGTGATAATCCATATAATTAAACATACAGTAATGACTAATGACTGAGTGTTTCAATTGCATAGTAACCATTTGCTAGCATGCAATTTCTTTGGACCCCTGCTTATTCATATTTAGATGGGTAGGGTCAATTTTTGACAACCTTTTATTCAGTGTTGTCAGTAAGGTATATTGGTTTGATTTAAATGTGATTGGTTTGTTGAACGATGATATTATTTTATTAAAAAATGTATTTATTATGTAGCATATTGTGTAGACAGGAGGCACATTGCAGGAAAAAACATGCCTTTCGTATTTTTCACCAATATAGACTAAGATTATAACAAGCTTTTTTTCCTTTTGCCCCAATTTGTTCAGCTATATTCAATAATCATATCTGTTTTAGGGATTTTCTATATTTTTGCCTTGATGTTTTCTTAGTCAAAGCAGGATAAATTATGATGTTAAGGTTAAAAGCAGTATAGTATGAGTAGAGAACCCTTTCCCTCATACGGCAATTATCGAGATTTTCCATGTTTTGACAAAATATGTTCAAAGTCGCCTGCTGCAGAATTGTCGTATGAGGGAAAGGGTTCCTCGCATACAGACACTTTTTGACCACTTTTGAAAACCTTGCAGCAAAGGGTGAAACTTGCTCTTATCCTTTCCCTCATACGACAAATCTGCAGCAGACGACTTTGAACGTATTTTGTCAAAAAATAGAAAATCTCTAAAATTGAATGGATAACCTATGACAAAAAGTGGAAAACATTGTGGCAAAAGGAGAAATTGCACGTTTTGAGCAATTTCTTCTTTTGTCACTATGTTTTCAAAACGCCATCTGCTGCAGAGGCGTCAGAAAGCGTATATATGAGGGAAAGGGTTAATGATAAAATTTACGTTTTGTTACAATCATTTCAACTCAATTTAATAATTATACATTCATTTATAGAGATTTCCCACATTTTTGCCTAGTAATTTTTTGGTCGACTTTTGAAAAAAACGAGAGCTATTGTCATGACCCTGGCATCGTCGTCGGCGGTGGCGGTGGCGAAGTGGTCGTCTGGTTAAGGTTTTTTGTTTAGCTCATTTTTAGCTCACCTGAGCTTTGCTCAAGGTGAGTTATTGTGATCGCCTTTTGTCCGTCGTCCGTCGTGCGTCGTGCGTCAACTTCTTCTCCTCAGTAACCAGTGGGTCAATTTGGATGAAACTTCACAGAAAGCATCCTCTCAATGACCTCACCAGAATTCCTTCAAATTTTTGGGATCCATGCAAAATTCTGGTTTCCATGGCAACGAAACTGAAAAAACTTCAAAATTCTTCTCCTCCTGAATTGGTTGGCAGATTTTCAAATAATTTTGTAGAAATGTTCCTTGGATGACCCTCTATCAGATTCCTTCAAGCTGTGTTGATTGGTCGAAAAACATGGCCGCCAGGGGGGGCGGGGCTATTTTGCCTTATATGGCTATAGTGAAAACTTAAAAAATCTTCTCCTCCGAAAGTGTAAGGCCGATTTTCAAATAATTTTGTAGAAATGTTCCTTGGGTGACCCTCTATCAGATTCCTTCAAGCCATGTTGATTGGTCGAAAAACATGGCCGCCAGGGGGGGCGGGTCTATTTTGCCTTATATGGCTATAGTGCAAACTTAAAAAATCTTCTCCTCCAAAAGTGTCAGGCCGATTTTCAAATAATTTTGTAGAAATGTTCCTTGGGTGATCCTCTATCAGATTCCTTCAAGCCATGTTGATTGGTCAAAAAACATGGCCGCCAGGGGGCAGGGCTATTTTGCCTTTTATGGCTATAATGAAAACTTAAAAAATCTTCTCCTCCATAAGTGTCAGGCCGATTTTCAAATAATTTTGTAGAAATGTTCCTTGGGTGACCCTCTATCAGATTCCTTCAAGCAATGTTGATTGGTCGAAAAACATGGCCGCCAGGGGCCGGGGGCTATTTTGCATTATATGGCTATAGTGAAAACTTAAAAAATCTTCTCCTCCAAAAGTATCTGGCCGATTTTCAAATAATTTTGTAGAAATGTTCCTAGGGTGACCCTCTATCAGATTCCTTCAAGCCAAGTTGATTGGTCGGAAACTATGGCTGCCAGGGGGCGAGGCTTATATAGCTAAAGTGAAAAAAAATAAAAAATCAGGTGAGCGATTCAAGGGCCATCATGGCCCTCTTGTTTATTTTTTTTTCTCCCTATCAGTCGAGCGTCTGTGCCGTACGCGGTGCTCTTGTTAAGTTGTCTGCTGCATATTTGTTGTATGAGGGAAAGGGTTAACCTGTTCCCTCATACAAAAATCCTACAACAGATGACTTTCGAATGATCTCGGCAAAAAATGGTAAATCTCTATAAATGAAAGTATTATTATTGATAGTATAATTATTGATTAGAGATTAACCGTTTCCCTCATATAAGACGCTTTCTGACGCCTCTGCAGCAGACGGCTTTTTGAAAACATAGTGATAAAAGAAGAAATTGCTCCAAACAATTTCTTCTTCTGCCACAATGTTTTTCACTTTTAGACATAGGTTATCCATTCAATTATAGAGATTTTCTGTTTTTTGACAAAATATGTTCAAAGTCGTCTGCTGCAGAATTGTCGTATGAGGGAAAGGGTTAAAGCAGACGGCGTTTTGAAAACATAGTGACAAAAGAAGAAATTGCACAGAACGTGCAATTTCTCCTTTTGTCACAATGTTTTCCACTCTTAGTCATAGGTTATCCATCTGACAAAATATGTTCAAAGTCGTCTGCTGCGGAATTGTCGTATGAGGGAAAGGGTTAAAGCAGACGGCGTTTTGAAAACATAGTGACAAAAGAAGAAATTGCACAGAACGTGCAATTTCTCCTTTTGTCACAATGTTTTCCACTCTTAGTCATAGGTTATCCATCTGACAAAATATGTTCAAAGTCGTCTGCTGCAGAATTGTCGTATGAGGGAAAGGGTTAAACATTGACCCCTTTACCACCTACAACAGATGGCCTTGAAATCATTGAGACTAAATAGAAACATTTCAAAGTCATCTGCTGCAGATTTGTGGCATGTACCCTTTCCAACATACAATAAATATGAAAGTTCAAAATATAGAAAATCTGAATGATTGTATGAGTATTGAATTGTGTTGAAATTATTGTGACAAATGGAGAAATTGCTCATCATGAGCAATTTCGCCATTTGCCACTATGATTTCAAAAGATGTCTGCTTCAGAGACATCAGAATGCGTCTACATGAGGGAAAGGGCTAATGTTTGATGTCTAATACATTTATGCTGAAATTGTATTTGTCTAAAACTTCTTAACATTTGGTGTGGAAAATGGAATAAAATTATGGGAAAAGAGTTAAAATTATTTTTAATTAACATCTTTCAGCTTACTGTCGGCAATTGATATATTCTTTTTAACATTGCATGAAAAGGGCAAGATGTGGTGATTTTTCTGAGGTGCAAAGACTGGTTTTAGCCAATCATCATGCCATTTATAGGGGGCAAAATAACAGGACATTTTCACACCGTTTTCAAAAGATGTCTGCTGCAGTGGCTTCAGAAAGCGTCTGCATGTGGGAAAGGGTTTATGGCAAGCATGATCAATTTCGAAGGTGCTGCAGAATTGGTTTTCAAACATAAAGATATATACATATATTCTGATATTTGCAGAAAAGGACTTTTGAAAACAGTGTAGCTAAAGGAGAAATTACTCACAAACAACAATCTGCAGCAGAGAACATTGAAAACCTCTAGTCAAACTTAATCAAATAATTCTATGAATGAAAGTTTAATTATTGAATAGAGTTGAAAGCATTCTGGCAAAAGGATAAATTTCTTATTTTGCTTTTGTCTAGATATTGTCAATTGTCGTTTGCTGCAGAGGCTTCAAAATGCGTCTGCAAGTGGGAGAGGTTGAAAGTTACATTCAGCATGCCATGGTGTAGAATAAGTCAGAGGACTAGATAAGAGGGTGTGAACAGATCTTTTCTATTATTACTCAACCAAATCCTTTGTTGTGGGTACTCAAAAGCATCGTCTTACAGAGAGGATTCTTTTGAATACCCACAACATAGTGTTTGAATGTCAAATAAGGATTTTAGAACATGAAAAATGCACCTTATCTAGAGCTCTGATAAGTTAACCATATTTCCCTCATACGACAATTCTGCAGCAGACGACTTTGAGCATATTTTGTCAAAAAATAGTAAATCTCCATAATTGAATGGATAACCTATGACAAAAAGTGGAAAACATTGTGGCAAAACGGAGAAATTGCATGTTTTGTGCAATTTCTTCTTTTGTCACTATGTTTTCAAAAAGCTGTTTGCTGCAGAGGCGTCAGAAAGCGTCTATATGAGGGAAAGGGTTAACTCTTTCCCAAATGAGGACGCTTTCTGAAACCTCTGCAGTAGACAACTTTTTGGAAACATTGTGACACAAGGGGAAATTGCTCATGATGAGCAATTTCTTTTTTTACCACACAGTTTTCAACTCTATATATTATACTCTCATTTATAGAGATTGTTCATATTTTTGCTTTGGTGTTACCAACGTTTTCTTCTGCAGATTTGTTGTATGTGGGAAAGTGTAAACCCTTTCCTACCTGCAGACGCATTTTGACGCAATAGCAGCAGACGACTTTTGAAAACATTGACGCCATGATGAGCAATTTCACCTTTGGCCACAATGTTTTCAACTTTATTTAACAATAAAGCCATCTTTTAAGGAGATTTTTCAGGTTTTTGTCACTATGTTTTCAAAGTCGTCTGCAGCAGAATTGTTGTATGTGGGAAACAATCCAGTTGAAAGATGTTTGTTAAGTTTGTTGCTAGACTTGGTCTTTTGTACCATGAGACTGATTCTTATCAAATGTTGAAATCAAACATCAAAATTTCAGGACTCCGTTTGTTGTTGTGATGATTGGTTATTAACCCTTTCCCTCATAAGACAATTCTGCAGCAGACGACTTTGAACGTATTTTGTCAAAACATAGAAAATCTCCATAATTAAATTTTAACCTATGACAAAAAGTGGAAAACATTGTGGCAAAAGGAGAAATTGCACGTTCTGTGCAATTTCTTCTTTTGTCACTATGTTTTTAAAATGCCGTCTGCTGCAGAGGCGTCAGAAAGCGTCTATATGAGGGAAAGGGTTAAGTATTGCAAACTGTTCAGCATATTTATCTTGGAAATATTTTTGTTACAGGTATGGGGTACTACTACTTATCAATATGAATATTTAATTTGGCCTTATGCTTTCCCACATATAGACACTTCTTATGCCTCTGCAGGAGACGACTTTTGAAAACATTGCAAAAGAAAAAAAATAACCAACCTCTCCGACATGTATACAACACATCTGCAGCCTCGAAAACATTTTGGCAAAAATATGAAATCTCCATAATTACATGTTTAAATATTTAATAGAATTGAAAACAATGTTGCAGAAGGAAATATATTTAAATATGTTTTTAAAAGACATCTGCTGCAGAGGCGTCGGAAAGCGTCTGTATGTGGGAAAGAGATAATAGTAAAATTGCTGTTTATTCTGTGTGTCAAAGAGGTATATTACCTACCTTTGCATTGAAAGGTAGTTATCATATTTAGCTAAAGAATATAATCCTGGATATTTTAACCCTTTTTAAAACACAAGAAATCTGCGGAACATATCTTTGAAAATATCTAGGTAAACCTATGAAAAATACTTATAAAAGTAAATATGATCATTAAATACAGTTGAAAACATTGTGGCCAAAAGGAGAATTTGTTCATTATGATGTCAAAATGTGCCTGCACATGGGAAAGGGTTAAGATGTTTCCATGCATTTAAAAAGAGTTCATGAAAGACTGTGACATATAATCAAGGATAGAATGTGATATCCTAATTATAAGGTTTAATCCTTTCCCTCATACGACAATTCTACAGCAGACGACTTTGAATGTATTTTGTCAAAACATAGAAAATCATGACAAAAAATGAAAAAACATTGTGGCAAAAGGAGAAATTGCACGTTTTGTGCAATTTCTTCTTTTGTCACTATGTTTTCAAAAAGCCGTCTGCTGCAGAGGCGTCAGAAAGCGTCTGTATGAGGGAAAGGGTTAATCTATTGAATATTCATATTGTAATTATCATAGTTGAATAAGCTTTTTACAAGTACTCATTGGTGTTTAATAGCTCTAAAGGATAAATATTCATGTAAATAAACAATTGTATATTTAAATGATACATGATTCATGAATATTTATGTTATAATACACATTATTCATTTACAGGGATTGGTTATCACATACATTTCACCCTCATTAATATTCATTTATCCAAGTCATCTCATTAGTATTCATAATATGCATATATGCATTTAAAAATCCACTTTTCAGCATGTGTTTTTCCTTGCAGGGAATGCGGCTTTTGCATGATGGCACACCTAGCTTAAACAACGCGGTTTATTTCTGCCTTCCAAACTTTGATTATACTTTGTTGTCCCAAACCCTATACCTGATATACTTCTTTTAGTCTGGTCAATGTTAACCCTTTCCCACCTTTAACAAGTCTACAGCAGACAACTTAAAGGCAAGACAAGGAAAATCCCTAGACAAGAAAGTATGGTTATTAAATAGAATTGAAAGCATTGTTGCAAAAGGAGGAATTGCTGATGGTTGCCATATTATTTACCAAAGTTGTCTGCTGCAGCAGTCTGCTTCAAAATGATCCTGAAAGTGGAAAAGGGTTAAAAACCTATTGTAAAAACATTGGCAAGAGTTAGTTAAATTGAACACAAAATTGATCTTTGAGATTAATTTGTCAATTTGTTAACAATGTTTTTCAGATTATTCAAATGAAGTTGTATCAGTAAATGGGTCTTGCAGGGTTGTAGATATACGAAATTGTAAATTGTAATAGAATAGAAAGCAATTGTGGGAAAAGGACAATAAATTACTCACTGAAGTTGACATCTTTTATTAGACAAATTGAAAATAAGTACCATTGCTAATCTACACCCCTGTTTTACTTTTGAATCTTATGTTTCCCCATTAACCCTTTCCCCCATACGACAATTCTGCAGCAGACGACTTTGAACGTATTTTGTCAAAACATAGAAAATCTCCATAATTGAATGGATAACCTATGACAAAAAGTGGAAAACATGGTGGCACAAGGAGAAATTGCACGTTTTGTGCAATTTCTTCTTTTGTTCACTATGTTTTCAAAAAGCCGTCTGCTGCAGAGGCGTCAGAAAGCGTCTATATGAGGGAAAGGGTTAACCTTTTCCCAAACACAACAAATCTGCAACAGGCAAATTTGAAAACATCTTGGCAAGAAATTGGAATATATCTATGAAGGAAGGAATATGTTTCGCATAGAGTTCAAAACATTTCAGCAAAAGAAGAAATTGCTCATTATGATAATTTTCTCCCTTTGCGACAATGTTTACAAACTGTCTGACCAGCAGAGGTTACAAAATGCATCTTCATGTGGGAAAAGGTTAAAATGCATGGAAGAGGTCCAAACAAACAAATGTACCGACAAAAATTACTGCTCCTATTTTGTTGAAAATTAAATTATTTTACTTTTTAAATTTTAGTGTTGGCATAGAAATTCACATTTGCACCAAGAACTTGTACATTTCACTTATGTTTGATTAGAACGAAAATGCACAATAGAAAATAGTGTTTAAAGAACCCACTATTGCACCATTGTCTTGAACAGTTTTGAAATTTAAAATTAATACTTGATGCACATTTATAACTAGAGATCATTTGTAATTTTGAAATAATTTCTTTTGGATGACATTATAATTGTTAAATTGAAAGAGCACCTGGATTTGAAATGAATCACTGCACTTAGTTAAGTCGGCATCTTGTTAAGTTCTATTCATAGACCAACCGCATCATGTGAACGATGATGAAATTGTGACCTTAATGCACTTTGATGAACGAAATGCACATCATTATTTGGTTTGATAAAAATGTATGTAAGCAATACGGTTGTTGGATCTATAGCGAATGCTGCATGAAGGCTTGAATTGCACCACTTTTTGGTTGTTTTTATTTTTCGACACCAATATTTCTGTGGTTATTATGTTTAGTTCCTAGATCTATTGCGAACCCTTTCACTGATTCCTGTGTGTAATTCATGGTAAAGTACATCTATTTCCCACATTCAACAACACTGAAGCATGAAACTTCGAAAACATTAAGTCAATATGGTAAGAAAAATGATCAAATAAAGTTCTTCGTTTGTTTACCAATTCTGCCTGCAGCAGATGCATCAAAATGCATCATTATTCTATATGAAGGAAAGGGTTAGAATCCTTAGTTCTCTATTTGATTCTACTGAAGTGATGATTTGAAGATGCCTGCTCCCAGTACAAAACAATGAGAAATCTTTACTGAAGTATTGATTTTAAATTGCAGTCTATACCGCACAATGAAACAATAGGAACTCTTTACTGAAGTGTTGATTTGAAATTGCAGTCTATACTGCACAATGAAACAATAGGAACTCTTTACTGAAGTGTTGATTTGAAATTGCAGTCTATACTGCTCAATGAAACATTAAGAACTCTTTACTGAAGTGTTGATTTGAAATTGCCTTCTATACCGCACAATGAAACAATAGGAACTCTTTACTGAAGTGTTGATTTGAAATTGCCTTCTATACTGCTCAATGAAACAATAAGAACTCTTTACTGAAGTGTTGATTTGAAATTGCCTTCTATACCGCACAATGAAACAATAGGAACTCTTTACTGAAGTGTTGATTTGAAATTGCAGTCTATACTGCTCAATGAAACAATAAGAACTCTTTACTGAAGTGTTGATTTGAAATTGCCTTCTATACCGCACAATGAAACAATAAGAACTAAGTATTGATAAGAAATTGCAGTCTATAGGTATAAAACATCAGGGAAAATTACTTTAAATACTAGAGAGGAAGTGTTGATTTGAAATTGACGTCTATAGGTATAAAATGTTGGGGGGGAAATTACTAGAAATACTCGAATCAGAGAGAGGGTTGCTGTGATCCGAATGAAAATAACACATACTAACCATCTTTTATGTTTCCTCTTCTTTTCTATTCCACCTCAGGACCGGTCTAGCTTTAAGTGTTTTAAAAATGAACATTAGTTACCTGGGCCTAACCGCGCTGGAGACCATCAGCAATGGCAATGTTATGATCGCAATTAACAAGGACCTATGCTATACTGATAACCTTAACATGAGTGAAATTTTTGATTACCCTTACAAACAATTACTGAGGAAAGGAAAGAATATGGACCCTGCAAAGTGTGGTAAGTTTAGCTGGTGAAATATATCAAAAAGGAGTTCCAGCTTTTTGAAAAATTTCTGCTTCTATTTATAGAGTTTATATTAATAACATGTTCCATTTTTTTACTATTGGGAATTTCGTGATGTTATAAATAGAAACATCGGGATATCCTGACAGAAAAAGTGGAATAACTCAAAATGTATTTTTAATCAATTTTATTCATGTGAATGTTTTGAATTTTTGTTTTATCTCTAGGCAAGGGGGACAGAGTTTAACCGTTCTCTCAACGAAGATTTCATGGCTTGGCTTAACTTCACTGAAATTTATCAGAAACGGCGATGCCGGCATAGCGTGGAACAATAATCTTTGCTATATAGAAACCTTAAACTTTACTGATGTTTTTGAAAAAAAAGAGAAGCAAAGGTTTAGAACACGCGCTAACAAGCCGTATCTCAAATGTGGTAAATATAAGGCAGCAATGGGTGCCGGGCACAAATTTTAACGCCTTTTTTGAGTGATTTTAATTTTTATGTGTGGGATTGAATGTCTGAGCCTTTAATAGCTGCAAAAATACAAAAAATCTTTGCCTGCATTCATTACAGTCCATTCCAATGAACATTATATCCCCTGACTTTAAACAGTAACCTGTAAAAATTGGTTATTTTTATGGCACATTTTAAAATCTTTTTATCTTTGAGGATAGAAGAAATTCTTATTGGCTCTCACATGAATGCTTCATTTAGCCGAGCCTCGGTAGCTCAGTTGGTAGCGACGCGGGCTGTCAATCTAGCAGTTGTGAGTTTGAACCCCAGCTTGGACAACATTCTTTCTGACGTTTGACAAAAGTCACTGTGATAAGTTCACCAATGGGCAAACAGTCTATGAGGAAAAACAGCCAGTTGCTTGGAAAGTATGTTGTGTGGAGTACTGGTGTGAGAAAACTAGGAAACATACAAACTGGCCGCCATGATATGACTGAAAAACTATTGAAAACGGCTTTAACCCTTTCCCTTATATAGATGCTTTCTGACGCCTCTGTAGCAGACGACTTTTGAAAACATTGTGACAAAAGAAGTAATTGCTCAAAACGAGCAATTTCTTTCTTTGCCACAATGTTTTCAACTCTTTTTAGTAATTATACCAACATTTATAGAGCTTTTCCATGTTTTTGTCTAAATATTCAATGTCGTCTGCTGCAGATTTGTTATATGTGGGAAAGGGTTAAAACCCAGTCAATCAATTCCCTGAGTTAGTTGACTTTGAGTTCCTCTTTACTGGTTGAGTTTTAACATCTCCCCCCATCAGGATGTTAAACCCTTTCCCACATACACACACTGTCTGACGCCTCTGCAGCAGACAAGCTTTGAAAACATTTCGCCTTTTGTCACAATGTTTTCAAGAATAAATTTTCCCCTACAGAATTTCCACCTAGATTCTGTCAAAGTAGTCTGCTGCAGATTTGCTGTATGTGGGAAAGGGTTAAAGTTAAAGGATGGTTGTAAAGTTAAAAGCCGAGCCCTGGTAGCTCATTCGGTAGCGAAACGGGCTGTCATTCCAGGGGTTGTGAGTTTGAATCCCGGCTCGGCCAACTTTCTTTCCGAGGATTGACAAAAGTCGATGCGTCTTCCACCAATGGGCTAAGTCTATGTGGAAAAGCAGCCAGTTGCTTGGGAAGATTGTTTTGTGGAGTACTGGTGTGAGAAAACCAGGAAATGCATGAGTAGGTGAACTGGCCGCCGTGATATAACTGAGAAATTGTTAAAAACGGCGTTAAACCCCAATCAATAATAACAATAAACAATAAGTAAAGTTAGAAATTAGATTGAACCGATTTGTTTCCTTTAAAAGGCATCAAAGTATTAATTCAATGAAGGAATGAAGTTAGTCAATTTTAAAAGTGAAAATTGAACAAAATCAGAATATGAAGTGTTGTTTTTATAGTACAAGTAGTTCTTCTTCGTGTTTGAGTCAAAATTTCAATTTCTTTTGCTAAACAGAAATTTGTGCCATACCTTCTTTGATCTGTGTGTAATTTCATTGGTTGACAGTTTTTATACATCCAACCAATGAAAGATCGGTTTAAAAAAGTGACATGCTGGTAATGCAGGCAGATATTTTTTTATAGTAAGCATTTAGGCTCAATATGTGTTCCTTGGTTTGAAGTCTAATTTGTCCAGGATTATCATTTTTTTAATCATTTTTTACCTAAATCTTTCAATTTTGGTTTTCTATAATTGTTTTTATGAATATTTAATCAATGCATTGGTCTAATAAGAAGGATTTTTTTTTTAAAAGAAAACAATAGGATTCAGTGTTTCTTTTCTTTGCAAATTAAGAATATGTTTGAATATCTGATAGAAAATATTTTTCTATGTGATTACTTAAAATTTAACATTTTTTTGAAAATTCAATTTATGAAAGTTTGTTTCAGTTTTAAATATAAATTTGCAATTCATAGAAATCACAGATTTATAGGATCATCATGAAATATTATTTTGCTACTTCTTATTAGACCATGGCAGCAGTAAAATCCCTCCCTTACATATGTGTAATTAATGACATTTTTGTTTTATCCCATAATTCACAAAACTTAATTTCGACCTTCACCTTCGATACCATGGCATCAAAAAGAAAACAGGTCAGGCCTTTTAGTTGATAATAAGTCTTCACAGAAATATTATTTGTTAATGTTTTAAGCTAGATGTACAAACGCTGTACATAGTTCAGTCTTAGCATAGAAACAAGCTCTTTCTGTTTGTTTTGTTGGGCAGCACTCATGTCCTTTTAGCTCATATTTTGTGTATAGATGTAAATGTGTAATTTCTTTTACAATTACACATGTAGCCAATACATTATGTTGAGTGCACATAATATTGAAATATGAGTGAAAAGTGTTGTAACATAGCTAGTTTGAGTGATTTCACAATTTAAGTACAGCTCCAAGATGGTATAAAAATAAATTTGATAAATTTCATATTTAAAATTCAATTCTTTTTAAACCTTCAAAGTTTTAATTTTACAACACACCAAATCTGTTAAGATGAATCACTTTTTGTCCCCTCACATACAAGAACGAGTATCTTCATACCAATGGAAGTGCCTATTGTTAAACACTAGAGTAAAAATATAAATTGCTCATCATGAGCCATAATGTTTCCAAAGGTTGTCTGCTGAACATGCTCATGTTGAAAATGATTTCAATCAGATTTGATTATGATCAGATTCCATATTTTAAAAATCTTTTCCTATGTGCTACACCATCGCCAAATGCTTCCGGTGCCCCTTGAGTGACGAGAAGTGGACAGGAAAGATTTTGATAAGACTGCACAGTGGTGTAGGCTAATCTTGATCCTTGCTGGAAGATTCTTCTGTGACAAGGTCGGTACGGTTTAAAGATCTCTTTCTTTCTCGAGTCAGGTTGATCACATTCACGAGTTTCACATCATCCTTCTCCCCCACCCCCTAAACAAATCTCACAAGGAATGAGTGTATATAAACTATCCACCTGTTGTTAACCCTGATTTGTTCCTTTACCATATACAGAATGATGCTTAATGGAAAGATTATCTCAGAATTTTAATGTTAAGATTATCTCAGATTCTTAATGGTAAGATTATCTCAGATTCCAAATGGTAATATTATCTCAGATGCTTAATGTAAAGATTATCTCAGATTATTAATGGTAAGATTATCTCAGATGCTTAATGGTAAAGCTATCCAAGATTCTTAATGGTAAGATTATCTCAAATGCTTAATGGAATAAATCATCTCAGATGCTAAAGGGTAAGATTACCTCAGGTGCTTAATGGTAAGATTATCTCAGATGGTTAGAATTAACTTAAGTAGTCTTAAGCCATGCTGAAATCTCACATTGTTATATTGCAAACATGAAAATAACGCTTTAGATGTTACACATGTACTTTATCTAAATGTTTTTATGTGTTCTAACTTTGTGTAACTAATTTAAATTTTTATGATTTTTAAAGTTAAATTGTTTTAATTGGGAAGCATTAGGACTGGTGAAAAATAGGATTAACTTTAATTAAGAATGATATACATGATTGCTTCAGTGTTTTCCCCATAGATTTTTTACATGGTTATTATAGTTGACTGTTTACCTGATTGGATACTTTTAGGATGGCCTGACAATATCTTGGGGGACAAAATGTTTTATATCCCCCGAAGTTGAAGTATAATTTTGATACTGTGTTAACCCTTTCCCTCATATAGACCCTTTTGACGCCTCTGGCTGCAGCAGACGGCTTTTTGAAAACATAGTGACAAAAGAAGAAATTGCACAGAACGTGCAATTTCTCCGTTTGCCACAATGTTTTCCACTTTTTGTCATAGGTTATCCATTCAATTATGGAGATTTTCTATGTTTTGACTAAATATGTTCAAAGTCGTCTGCTGCAGAATTGTCTTATGAGGGAAAGGGTTAAATACATTGTGGGATAAGGAAAAGTCTCCACAATGTTTTAAAGTCGTCTGCTGCATGACATTTTCAGGTTGTCTGCTGGAAAGCATCTTGACCCTTTACCTCATACGACATTTCTGCAGCAGACGACTTTGAACATATTTTGTCAAATAATGGAAAATCTCTCAAATTAAATGGATAACCTATGACTAAAAGTGGAAAACATTGTGACAAAAGGAGAAATTGCACGTTTTGTGCAATTTCTTCTTTTGTCACTATGTTTTCAAAAAGCCGTCTGCTGCAGAGGCGTCCGAAAGCGTTTATATGAGGGAAAGGGTTAAATACATTGTGGGATAAGGAAAAGTCTCTTTATGAGAGCAATTTTTCCTTTTCCCATACAATGTTTTAAAGTCGTTTGCTGCAAGACATTTTCAGGTTGTCTGCTGGAAAGCATCTTAGTGGTCAGGTAAAGGGGTTATGGCTATTAGTTTTTTCATTCATTATCCATTTATCATATTTTGTTATGGAAGCTCATTCTATTTTCTTTTTTTGATTAATTCTGCCTTGTCCTAATATCTCCGTTGGTATATACAGTCAATATTGTAATGAGAGACCACTCAAGGAAAAAATGTCAAAAGTGGTCTTTTTACCATAAATAGATTGGTCTCTAAAAAGACAATTATCATTTTGTAGATATTTTATTTCGGTTTCTAAATTATTCATGACTTGTGTTTAGGCATTTTTGTAGGCTTATGCTTCTTTTGGGCTTCATACTAGGCTTTTCTATATTAAATGATGAGTCAATTTTTATAGACTTTTTCATATGAATGACATATTTTTAAAAAAAAAAACCATCTCATACAGAATACATTTTAGTAGACACTTATCTTTATCAGATAAAGACTGTTACACATTTGAAATGTGAATATTTTATATTATTTAATATTGTATACACCAGTGGAGATATTTGGGGTCATTATACCCTTTCCCACATACAACAACAAATCTGTTGCAGACGACTTGAAACTTTGAAAAATCTCTTGAAAAATGTATTTATGAAATAGGGTTGAAAACATTGTGGCGAAATGAGAAATTGCTTGTTTTGAGTCATTTCTCCTTTTGTAACATTGTTTTTAAAAGTCGTCTGCTGTGGATGCGTCTACAAGTGGGAAAGGGCTAACTAGAATCTGGAGAGGTGAATGAATGTACAGAGGACTAGATAAGGAGGAGGAAACTGATCCTTTTCCAACAATATCTCCCTTATGACTACATTGAAGCCTATGTTGTGGGTACTCAAAAGAATCGTCTCACTGAGACGATTCTTTTGAGTACCCACAACATAGGGTTTGAGGGTCAAATAAGGATTTGGGGATGTGTACTACTCTTCTTATCTCGAGCTCTGAATGTAATTATATATACATGGTCATAATATCATTCATGTTGTGTAACATATATGCTCCTGCAAAAATGTTGTACATCATAATTATCCATGTCAAGGTTAACATCTCAGAATAGGTCAAGGTCATGTTTAATAAACTTACGGATGATGATGTATGTATGGGAAAAACAGTGTTGCTGCAGATGAATTAAGACAAATTCAAGGGGTGATATGTTTTGAAATGTCTTGTATCCCTTTCTCGCATACAACAAATCTGCAGCAGACGACTTTGAAAACTTTTATACGAAAAACCTGAAAAATCTCCATAAATGAAAGTTAAATTACTAAAAAGAGTTGAAAACATTGTGGCAAAAGGATAAACTACTTGTTTTGAACAATTTCTTCTTTTACCCCAATTTTTTCAAAAAGTCGTCTGCTGCAGATGCGTCAAAATGCATCTACAGGTTGGAAAGGGTTAAAATTAAAGAATGCTGGTACTGTTTTTGTCCAGTTTAAGGTCACAGAAACTTGGATTATTAACCCTTACCCACAAACATCAAATCTGCAGCAGACGACTTTGAAAATGTCTTCTCAACAATATGGAAAATCTCTTTAATTGTAGATATGAGTACTGAAAAAAGTTGAAAACATTGTGGCAAAAGGAGAAATTGCTCGTTTTGAGCAATTTCTCCTTCTGTCACGATGTTTTCAAAAGTCGTCTGCTGTAGATGCGTCAAAATGCGTCTATAGGTGGGTGGAACAGGGTTAAAGTGAGTTGAAAACATTGTAGCCAATGATTTATTTATTTATTTATTTATTTATCGGGGTTTTATGCCGCTTTCAACAAAATTTCAGTTATATCACGGCGACTGTAGCCAATGAAGATATGTGTGTAACTTCATTGTATAAATTGATTGATGTATGAAAGATTCATATGTAAGGAGTAGATGTTTGTGAGCATAGTCATGGAAATCTTCTATATAAATATGACCTTTCTTCTGATGGCCTTGACCTTTGACCATTGCAAGGGTTTTGTTCCCTTGGCAACTCATTCTTTTGCATGTTACATTGGTCTCTGAAGGACAATACTCAAGAAAATGGACTTTATCTAAACTTACCTATATTTCCTGCTTTCGGTATGAATATGAACAATTAACTTTGAACATCAAATCTGCAGCCGACAACTTTGAAAAAGCAGCTATGCAAAAATATACAAATTATACAATTGAAAGTAGAATTATTGAATAGAGTTTAAAGGTTTGACCCTCAAAAGGAATGATATCTTATTCCATAATAGAAATAGTTATAGAAGATTTCACCATTTAACCTTCAATAATTGTATTTTGCCCAAGTTTCGGATGCCTTTGCAGCAGATGACTATTTTTGCCTAAATGTTTTCGAAGTAGTCTGCTGCAGATTTGTAGTATGTGGGAAAGGGTTAAAGGGACTGAACACCATAATGGTCCAAAATCGTTATATTTTTACTTATTCTAATTAATCCAAAATACGTTGATATATATGTAACGGAATGTTGTAGAAGGTTGTACAAGTCTTGTTTTTCATTATTTCATAGGAAATAAGCAGTTAAAAAAACGTCCGCTCCGTGTTTTCCCGTTTATAAATACCGTGGAATTTCCTCTTGCTCATTTGAATTTGTGGATTCAATTCGGCATTCTCTAACACTATCGACTCATTACATTAATGTATGCGTGAGTGTAAGGAACAACAACTCTGGGAAGGAGATTGTCAATTCGGTTGTAGTGATCACGTGATAAAGATACAGCGATATTTTTAGATTTACTGGGTTACTAACCCAGTAGATTTTACAATGCAAAATAACGAAAAATCTCCGCAATATTAATAGTGTGCATATATTGTAGTACATCAGTCAGCAAATCTCAATGCCTTACATGCAAAAACATCAAGGTAATAGCAATTTTTAACAATTTTCTTTTTTTTTCGCTTTTTCCTCATATGGGATTCAGTCCCTTTAAACCCTTCCAAATATCTAGATGCATTCTGAAGCCTTTGCATCAAGTAAGTTTTGAAAACATTGTGGCTAAAGGAGAATTGCTCATCATGACATATCTTCCTTTTCTAAAATGATTTCAAGATTCGTCTGCTATTAAACACCTACTGGTTCTTATAAATACGAAAATCTCTACAAATGATTGAACTGAATGAAGTGAGCTGAGAAAATTGTACATAAAAGAAATGTTGCTTATGAACACTTTTGCCATTTGTCACAGTACTTTTAAAGTGCTTTTAGTAAATTCTATACATGTATTTGCAGAGTATATCATTGTTTAACCCTTACCCGCATTCAACAAATCTGCAGCAGATGACTTCAAAAATATCTGGGCAAAAATATGGAAAACCTTTTACAAGTGAAAGTGTAAGTACTGAAAAGAGTTGAAAACACTGGCAAAGGGAGAAAATGCTCATTATGAGCAATTTCTCCTTTTGTCACAATGTTTTCAAAAGTTGTCTGCTGTAGGGTCGTCAGAAAGTGACTGTATATGGGAAGGGGATAAATCTATTCGGTTTGGATATGGCAAGTGATAGATACCAAAATGGGTTTGTTTGGCTATCCTTTGATTAGTGCTAAAACCTGAGTATTTATACTCTTTTACCATAGGTTCTCTTATAAACACGTTTTTATGCCTGTCCTTTTTTTTTACATGTCTTTACTTTAACATGACCATTATGATATATTATGATAGACAGGTGAATTGAATTTGTTGGTAAGAAAATAATTATAATTATTAATTAAACCTTTCCCATTTGCAGGCGCATTTGACACGTCTGCAGCAGACGACTTTTTAAAACATTGTTGCAAAAGGAGAAATTGCTCACCTGTCACCTATGTACACTTCGATTTAAACGGATTTTCCATATTTTCGCCTTCGTGTTTTTAAAGTCATCTGCTGCAGACTTGTTGTATGTGGGAAAGGTTTACATGGGTTTGAATAGTCTATCAATAAAGAGTGTTAAGTTGGGTTAGACTGCAACAATTTCCAATGCTCAAGTGTACAACTCTCAACACGCTAGCAGCGGGTTTTGTCAACCGTTGATGACAATTCAATCCGATTCAATTTCAGTAGAAATTTGGAGAAAATAAATATTTGTTCGAAATTTTGCAGACGACAATATAGCAGACGAAAATAATTTAGCATGCAAAGAGATAATATTCTGTCGTAGTACTTGACAAAATGGCACTGACCTTGACTGCTTTACAACCTGATATGGTTCATGTATTTTGATACCCAATCCAAAACACTGTAGGAAAAGAATAATTTGTATATCATAATTATGCAACGGCTGCCTTTCGCATTATTTTGGAAAAAGACATCTGCTGCACAGACACAAAAAAATCACTCCAACATAGCAAATTTTTCAGTATTAATGTTAACCCTTTCTCACATACGACAAATCTGCGGCAGACCACTTTGAAAACATCTAGAAAAATATTGCTGAAATCTCTTGAAAATTAAAGGATACATTTATTTGTTAGTTTTAAAAAAACATTGTGACATAAGGGAAAATTACTCGTTTTGAGCAATTTTCTCTTTAGTCACAATGTTTTCAAAAGTCGTCTGCTGCAGAGGTGTCAGAAAGCATCTGTATGTGGGAAAGGGTTAATTAAAATGATTTAACAATGCATGGATCTTGTTTGTAGCAATCTTAAAATCATCAAACGTAATACTACTTGTAGAGTAGAACATGGTTTGATTTCCTTTACAACTTTCAGCTGAAGATGGACGCGTATGCCATTCAGAATGTTCGAATCATGGATGTTGGGGACCGGGTCCAGACAAGTGTCTACAGTGTAAGAATGTGCGGATTCAGCAGACCAACGTCTGTCTTGGAAGTTGTGATGACGAACCTCTTCTTTATAAAGATCCAAATAATACTATTTGTCATCGATGTCATGACCAGTGTGCCAGGGGATGTTCAGGTCCAGGAAATAACCAATGCTTCGAGTGCAAAAAGGTTGTCGTTTACGGACTAAATAATACAGAAGTTTGCCTTGAAGAATGCCCATCACTGCCGCTGTTGTATGCCGACGAGAATCGCGTTTGTAAACCATGTCATAAAAACTGTGCAACGGGGTAAGATTTTATCAGCTTGTCTGTTTTTCGAAGAAAAAAGTCTGGGTATTGTGATACTCTTGGTCTCATCATCGTCTGCGTCTGTGGGTATTGTGATACCCTTAGCTTCATCATCGTCTGCGTCTGTGGGTATTGTGATACCCTTAGCCTCATCATTGTCTGCGTCTGTGGGTATTGTGATACCCTTAGCTTCATCATCGTCTGCGTCTGTGGGTATTGTGATACCCTTGGCCTCATCATCGTCTGCGTCTGTGGGTATTGCGATACCCTTGACCTCATCATCGTCTGCGTCTGTGGGTATTGTGATACCCTTAGCCTCATCATCGTCTGCGTCTGTGGGTATTGTGATACCCTTAGCCTCATCATCGTCTGCGTCATCATCGTCTGCGTCATCATCGTCTGCGTCTGTGGGTATTGTGCTACCCTTGGTCTCATCATCGTCTGCATCTGTGGGTATTGTGCTACCCTTGGTCTCATCATCGTCTGTGGGTATTGTGCTACCCTTGGTCTCATCATCGTCTGCGTCTGTGGGTATTGTGCTACCCTTGGTCTCATCATCGTCTGTGTCTGTGGGTATTGTGATACCCTTGGTCTCATCAGCGTCTGTGGGTATTGTGATACCCTTGGTCTCATCATCGTCTGCGTCTGTGGGTATTGTGATACCCTTAGCTTCATTGTCGTCTGCGTCTGTGGGTATTGTGATCTACATTGTCACAAATAACCTTACCTCAATATAGTCAAAATTCAAAAAAAGTGCAACATTTTCAAATGAAAGTCAGGAACAATAGGAATGTTTTTCTTGATGATATCTAGGCAAAGTTCGAACATTGGTGATGTTGAGTCTAAAACTAGGTCACTAGGCCAAATTGAACAAAAATCTTTTGAACGTTCTGGTAGTCATGTTTTTAACTTAGGCATGTTGAAACTTTACCAGAATGTTTGTCTTGATCATTTCTAGGCTAAGTTTGAATATGGTCTAGTCAAAATCTAGGTCACTTGGCCACTTGTAGAAAAAATCTTGTTAACACTCTGCTTTTTTTATTTGAACATGTTGAAATTTTGTCAGAATATATGTCAGGTCAGAAACTAGGTCACTAGGCCAATATTGAGAAAAATCTTTTTAACACTAGAGACCATAACTCTTCTAAAAATGTTCCTTGTGTAACGCCTCTACTAAAACTATTGAAATTATTTTGATGATATGATCTGTTATAAACATGGCTCCTCTTATTAAGTGTTAAATATCACATTCTCAGGTTAGCGATCCAGGGCCTCATGGCCCTCTTGTTTAATTATTATACCCCCCCGATAAACGAAGTTTAGAGGGGGGTATATTGGAGTCACCCTGTGGTTGGTCGGTTGGTCGTTTGGTCCGTTGCGATTTTCCTTGTCCGGAGCATAACTTTAAAACTAATTGTTGGAATTTAATAAAACTTCATACGATGATACAACACATTGAGAGGAAGTGCGGTGTACAGGAACCATAACACTATTTTTATTAACACTACCTAAATACAGAGTTATTGACCTTTGTTACTTTTTCTTGTCTGGAGAATTACTTGATAACTCTTATTTACATAATTACAGAATTATTGCCCTTTGTTACTTTTTGTTGAGCGTAGAATAATTTCAAAACTACTGGATGGAATTTAATAAAACTTCATACTATGATACAACACATTGAGAGGAAGTGCAGTGAACAAGAACAATAACTCTATTTTAGCTAATTACAGATAAATTGCTCTTTGTTACATTTTCTTGTTCATAGAATTAATTTTCATCGCCCTTTCTTACTTTTTTCTTGTTCGGAGACTATCTTTAAAACTACAAGTCAGAATTTAAGGTGGGGTTTCTTAATATTCCACTACCTTTCCTATCAGGGCGACGTTCGGGGGTATTAATCACATTCAGTGATAGTTCTAGTTTTAATTTCATTTACAAAAATCATTTATATTTTTGCCACAATGTATTCAAAGTAGTCTGCAACTAAAGCAGCCAGTTGCTTGCAAAGCATGTTGTGTGGAGCCACGTGTAGGTGAACTGACCGCCGTGATATGAATGAAATTGTTGAGAAAACCCTCTCCCTCATATAGACGCTTTCTGACGCCTCTGCAGCAGACAGCTTTTTGAAAACATAGTGACAAAAGAAGAAATTGCTCAAAAACGAGCAATTTCTCCTTTTGCCACAATGTTTTTCCACTTTTAGGTAATCCATTCAATTATAGAGATTTTCATTTTTTTTTACAAAATATGTTCAAAGTCGTCTGCTGCAGAATTGTTGTATGAGGGAAAGGGTTAAAGCAGACGGCGTTTTGAAAACATAGTGACAAAAGAAGAAATTGCACAGAACGTGCAATTTCTCCTTTTGTCACAATGTTTTCCACTCTTAGTCATAGGTAATCCATCTGACAAAATACGTTCAAAGTCGTCTGCTGCAGAATTGTTGTATGAGGGAAAGGGTTAAAGCAGACGGCGTTTTGAAAACATAGTGACAAAAGAAGAAATTGCACAGAACGTGCAATTTCTCCTTTTGTCACAATGTTTTCCACTCTTAGTCATAGGTAATCCATCTGACAAAATACGTTCAAAGTCGTCTGCTGCAGAATTGTTGTATGAGGGAAAGGGTTAAAGCAGACGGCGTTTTGAAAACATAGTGACAAAAGAAGAAATTGCACAGAACGTGCAATTTCTCCTTTTGTCACAATGTTTTCCACTCATAGTCATAGGTTATCCATCTGACAAAATATGTTCAAAGTCGTCTGCTGCAGAATTGTTGTATGAGGGAAAGGGTTAAAGCAGACGGCGTTTTGAAAACATAGTGACAAAAGAAGAAATTGCACAGAACGTGCAATTTCTCCTTTTGTCACAATGTTTTCCACTCATAGTCATAGGTTATCCATCTGACAAAATATGTTCAAAGTCGTCTGCTGCAGAATTGTTGTATGAGGGAAAGGGTTAAAGCAGACGGCGTTTTGAAAACATAGTGACAAAAGAAGAAATTGCACAGAACGTGCAATTTCTCCTTTTGTCACAATGTTTTCCACTCTTAGTCATAGGTAATCCATCTGACAAAATATGTTCAAAGTCGTCTGCTGCAGAATTGTTGTATGAGGGAAAGGGTTAAAGCAGACGGCGTTTTGAAAACATAGTGGCAAAAGAAGAAATTGCACAGAACGTGCAATTTCTCCTTTTGTCACAATGTTTTCCACTCTTAGTCATAGGTAATCCATCTGACAAAATATGTTCAAAGTCGTCTGCTGTAGAATTGTTGTATGAGGGAAAGGGTTAATGGCGGTTAACTCTAATCAATCATTCCAGGTGTACAGGACCTTTATCAAATGTTGGCTACGGAGGCTGCAAGACTTGCGAACTGGCTATAAATAGAACAAAAGACAACGACACTGTCCACTGTTTACCTCTTGACCAGGACTGGTGCCCGGATGGTTATTATATTCAACAGTTTAGACTGATTAACACACATCCACTTTTCAAGAAACAGGTAACCAAACCATGTCATTAAACTATGGGACTAAAGTTTATTATACCCACACAAAGTTTGGCTTGGTGTATGGGCATAAGTGTTGATTTGTTGGTTGCAAAACCTGTCAAGCTTATGTCATGGTAAATTGTCTGGTGTGCGTCTGTGAATGCTTCAAGTTTTGGCTTTAAACAACTTCTCCTCTATAACCACTGGGCTAATTGGGATAAAACTTCAAATGGAGCATAACTGTCAGGGGATCGGGGGCTGTTTTGCCACATATGTTCAATTTGAAAATTTAAAAAATCTTCTCCTAAAAGTGACTGGCCGATTTTCAAATAGTTTTGTAGAAATGTTGAGGTTGATAGCCTTATATTGACTTAAGTGAACACTTAAAAATTTGTCTCCAAAACTGTTTGGCTGATTTTCAAATAATTTTGTATAAATGTTCCTTTGGTGACCCTTTACGAGATTTTCTCAGGCAATCTCACCTTTCATTGCAATATTTTCAACTCTCTATTAACCCATTACTTCACATGACTTTTCAATCATCAGACAAACAATTTCACCAGTCTAGAAAACTGAAATAATTATATTAATAAAGAGTTGAAAATATTGCAATAAAAGGTGAAATTGCTCGTTTTGAGCAATTTCACCCTTTATTGCAATGTTTTCAAAAGTCGTCTGCAACAGCAGGCGTCAAATGTCGTCTGATGTTTGTAAAGCAGACAACTTTTGAAAAGTCATGTGAATTAAGTAATGGGTTAAGATATTTCAATGAAACTTGGTTCTCATGAAAATCATTAATTGTTTAAAACTATTAAACCTCTCGGACATAATATAGCTTATAATAAGCAATTTCTCCTTCTGCTAAGATGTTATCACTTTTATTCAATAATAATATTTTTTGGTAATTTTGCCTAGATGCTTTCATAGAAATCTGCTACATATTTGCCTTATGTGGGAATGGGTAAACTCCAGTAAAAACAAAACATCTAACTTTTAGGTTTGTGAGCCATGTGACCACCTTTGTCTAACCTGTTATGGGCCGGGCCGCAGTAACTGTCCCAATTGTCGCTTCGTCAGTCATAGACCGAGCCTCAATTACGAGACGTGCCTGCAGGCCTGTATACCCATGACCTACGAAAGCAGTGAAAGGAGATGCGAAAACTGTGATAGGGAGTGTCATAGCGGATGCACAGGCCCAGAGAGCTTCGATTGTTCCCAGTGCATAAACTTCAAAATTATACACAGCTATGAGAATAACACAGTAAGTAAAGCCCTTCTAACATGCAAATTTATTTTGATGCATCTGCAGACCTCTAGATAAGGGGCATTTTGCATGTTCTAAAATCTTTAACCCTATGTTGTGGGTACTCAAAAGACGATTCTGTTGAGTACCCACAACATCGGATTTGCTTGGATAATAAGAGAGATATTGTGAGGAAAAGAGCTGTTTACCCCTCCATATCTGGGCCTCTGATCTGATTCAGACAACTTTTGAAAGTATTATGGTAACAGGAGAAATTGCTCACCTACGTGTTTTAAAAATTGTCTGCTGTAGTTTGGTTGAATATGAGACGGGGATAAACGTTTCAAATGCATTAAAACGCTTTCCCACATTTAGACGCTTTCTCTGCAGCCGACAACTTTTGAAAACATGTGTGAAAGGGCTCTACTTTGTAACGGTCAAAGTGGCTTATTGGTGCTTGTCCTTGCTACAAGTTGTTATCTGTAGTAAACTGATCTATATTCTATATTCGGTGATATTTGTCTTTTTCTTCAATAATGACGTCCCGATGTTGAAGCCGGGATATGCGGGTTTGAAGCCATTTCCCCTTTTGCCACAATGTTTTTATCACTATATAAAGAATATACTTTCATTTATACAGATTTTTTATATTTTGCCATGATTGTTTAAGTCATATGTTGCAGATTTGGTGTATGTGGGAAACGGTTAAGGTACTTTATAAATTTTATATTTGGAGGATTTCTTTTTAGCTCACCTAAGCACGAAGTGCAAGGTGAGCTTTTGTGATCACTCACCGTCCGTCTGCATCGTCGTCGTCGTCAGCGTCTGTTAACAATTTCCTACAAATGACTTCTTCTACTAAACCAAAGAACAGATTTCAAAATAACTTCACAGGAATGGTCCTTAGGTAGTCCTCTTTCAAAGTTGTTCAAAGAAATTAATTCCAAGTAGAACTTTGGTTGCTGCGGCATCAGAAAAGGGGAAAATTGCCAAATCTTAAGAAATCTTCTTGTCCAAAAGTACTGGCCCGATTTGAAAATTATTTTGCACAAATGTTCCTTGGGGTACCCTCTACCAAGATTGTTCAAATATTTCCGATCCGTTGATTGTTAAAACTTTAAAAATCTTCTTGTCCAAAAGTACTGGCCCGATTTGAAAATTATTTTGCACAAATGTTCCTTGGGGTACCCTCTACCAAGATTGTTCAAATATTTCCGATCCGTTGAAAAACATAGCCGCCAGGGGGCGGAGCTTATTTTCCTTATATGTGCATTGTTAAAACTTTAAAAATCGTCTTGTCCAAAAGTACTGGCCCGATTTGAAAATTATTTTGCACAAATGTTCCTTGGGACACTCTTTACCAAGATTGTTCAAATATTTCCAATCTGTTGAAAAACATGGCCGCCATGGGGCGGAGCCTGTTTTCCTTATATGTGCATTGTTAAAACTTTGAAAAATCTTCTTGTCCAAAAGTACTGGGCCGATTTGAAAATACTTTTGCACAAATGTTCCTTGGTGCACCCTTTACCAAGATTGTTCAAATATTTTTGATCCGTTGAAAAACATGGCCGCTAGGGGGCGGAGCTTGTTTTCCTTATATGTGCATTGTTAAAACTTTAAAAATCTTCTTGTCCAAAAGTACTGGCCCGATTTAAAAATTATTTTGCACAAATGTTCCTTGGGGCACCCTTTACCAAGATTGTTTAAATATTTTTGATCCGTTGAAAAACATGGCCGCCAGGGGGCGGAGCTTTTTTTCCTTATATGTGCATTTTTAAAACTTTAAAAATCTTCTTGTCCAAAAGTATTGGCCTAAAAAGAGTAAAAACTTTGAAAACTATTGAAGTTCTATTAAATCAGGTGAGCCATCATGGCCCTCTTGTTTTTTATTTTTATTTATGGAACAGCTTGAATAGGTTAAGAAACGCTACATTGGATGGATTTATTCTTCTCTGTTATTTATGAAACAGTTTGAATGTGTAAATTATGTCTTGTATTGGATGGATTTTAATATTCTCTGTTATTTATGAAACAGTTTGAATGTGTAAAGAAATGTCTTACATTGGATGGATTTTAATATTCTCTGTTATTTATGAAACAGTTTGAATTTGTAAAGAAATGTCTGACATTGGATGTATTTTAATATT
>JASEVX010000012.1:9591422-9682881 GCA_031761405.1 Serripes groenlandicus
ATAAGTTTAAACTAATATAATATATATACAATGATAGATATGTGGGAAATGGTTAAAACGCGTGCAATTAAGTCTAAATATGAATTTTGTTTGTGCCCTACAATTGGGGTTTAAAGAAGATAGCATTATCTATATTTTAAGTATGAAAGCATCTATTTTTTCATCTCACATATAAGTGAGGGTAGTTCATAGTGTTTAGCCCTATCATGGCAAAAGGGGGTCTTAGTTTTGCTTCTGTATTGTATTGTATATTGGTATCACATCAAAGGTAAAAGAACTGGACAGCACTCATATTTGTCATAGGAAACATACAGTTCCCCCTCCCAGATCAAACTCCGTACAAGAGGCAAGTTAACCCTTTCCCACAAACAACAAATCGTGCAGCAAGACAACTTTGAAAGTATCTTGGAAAATTCTAAGGAAAGCTCTATAATTGTAGGTATAATTTCTGAACGAGTTGAAATCACTGTGTGGCAAAAGGGGAAATTGCTCGTTTGGAACAATTTTCCCTTTTGTCATAATGATTTTCAAAAGTCGTCTGCTGCAGAGGCGATCAGAAAGCGTTTTTATGTGGGAAAGGGTTAAAAGATGTACAGCCGTTCTAAAGAAGTGTTGCTCTTAAAAGATTTAAACATTTCTCCGAATAGAAACACTTTTCGAGTCATCTGATGCTGACAATTTAGGAAAACATATGGGAAATGGAGAAATTGCTAATGGAGACCAAATGTCCTTCTTTATAGTGCAATGTTTTCCCACTCTATTCCCCAAAATAACCTACTTTTTTTAATATTACAGTTTACTTTTTGTTAGAATATGGGAGAATGTGGTTTCTAAAAGACTTTGCTATTATGCTCCCACATAGGAGACATTTTGAGAGGCTACTTTGATGAGCTTATAATTGCTCATCTTGATGTAGCAGAACGGGTGGACTCGGATGAAACTGTGAAAATGTATAGTCCATCCTATCAGAGCCTAGATACGCTTGTACAATGTACTTTCACTCTCCAACCTCCTTTGACCAGCCTCAAACCCTATGTTGTGGGTATTAAAAAGAATCGTCTCACTAAGATAATTATTTTGAGTACCTACGAAATAGAGTTATGTATGTTAACCCAAAACAATGATATTCTTGCAAAAAGACCTGTTTACTCCTTCTTAACCTTTTCCCACATATATACACATTATGACGCCTTTGCAGCAGAAGACGACTTTTGAAAACAGTGTAGCAAAAAAAGAAATTGCTCAAAACTTATGTTTACAATCATTTATAGAGATATTCCGTACTTTTGTCTAGATGTCAAGTCGTCTGCAGCAGAATTCTTGTATGTGGGAAGGGTTAATATCTAGTTCTCTGTCCCGAGCCCTTTCACAGCAGACTCGACCCCTTTTTATTTACAGTAACTCATTAGTTGCAACATTATTTACAAAATGGACTGACAATTTCTCCTATGTTGTATACAATGTTTTCAGCTTGATTGGAAAAAAAGACCCCCTCAAAGATCAACATTTGTATAGAAAGCAATATGTTTTTAAAGATTGCTGTTTTTGATATCAAACAAACATGTTTTAAAGTATAATTGGTAGAAAATTACTGCTGAATACTTAATATAATTTAATTGAGATATCTGTTTTGTCAATGTTTTCCTATCCTTTGCTCAATAATTCTTAACCCTTTACTACATACAACAAATATGCTGCAAACGATTTTAAAAACATCTAAATTAAATGTGGAACATTGCTATAAATGAAAGTCAAATCCTCAACGGAAATGAAAATATTGTGGCATAATGAGTAATTGCTCACAATGTGCAATTTCTTCTTTTGCCGGAGGGTTTTCACATTTTGTGTGATGTAAATTTCTCAAATGCATCTGCATGTTGGAAAAGGTTAAACATTTTGGCAACCAAAATTGACTTAGACATGCATGATTAGTTACTAAAGACCAATGGTTGTTCCAAGATTGCATGTCCTTTTGACTTTTGAAAACATTGTTGCAAAAAGAGAAATTGCTCATAACAAGCAATTTATCCTTTTGCCTTGATGTTTTCAAAATTATATATTCAATAACTGTACTTTTATTTATGGAGATGTTCCACATTTTTGAGTGGGCGTTCCAGCCTTTGCGAAAGGACACCTAGCGTGTTTTTGAGTAGCGTGCTTTTCAATGATTTGTACACGCTCATTATTTGTTTTGCTATCAATTTCAAGTTACTTAATGCCCCTGTATACATATATGGGGAAAAAGTTATACAAGGTTAACATTGTATAACCAATAAACTTATCAATCAAAGAAATGACAATGCACAAAAATAGTTAACCCTTTCCCACTAACAGCAAATCTGCAGCAGATGACTTTGAAAACATCTTCGCAAAAGTATGCTTTTCAATGATTTTTATACGCTCATTATTTGTTTTGCTATCAATTTCAAGTTACTTAATACCCCTGTATACATATATGTAAACAAATGTTATGCAAGGTTAACATATAGATAACCAATAAACTGATCAATCAAAGAAAGGACAATGCACAACAAAAAAGTTAACCCTTTTCCACTAACAGCAAATCTGCAGCAGATGATATGTGAGATGAATACATCTTCGCAAAAGTATGGAAACTTTCTATAAATGAAAGTAGAGTTATTTAACAGAGTTGAAAACAATGTGGCGAAAGGAGAAATTACTTGTTTTGAGCAATTTATTCTATTGTCACATTGTTTTCAAATGTCGTCTGTTGCAGAGCTAGGTGTCAGTAAGCATCTATATGTGGGAAATTTAAGTGTTAACTTGATACATTTCTAAGTACATGTAATGTTGTTTAGAAAAGATGGGTTAAATAGTTACTGTTATCATTTCCCACATCCCAACAAATCTGTAACAGGCACCTATGAAAACATCTGGACAACAATTTGCAAAATCTCTGTAAAGTAAAAGTGAAATTATGAGTAATTTCTTCTTTTGTAACAATGTGTTCAAAACTCGTATTTCAACAATTCAATTATTTGTACTTTCATAATTATATAGAGAATTTTCGTATTTTTTGCCTAGATGTGTTCAAAGTCGTCTGCTGCAAATTTGGTGTACGTGGTAATTGGTTAACTTTAGGGACTGATTACTTTTATATTCTCTTTGCAGCATAGACCTGTGGGGAAACATAACATAAGCTGTGAACTTGAAATACTGTTGAAATAAAAATAAAAGGGTTTCAAACAAAAGTTGCCATCTTGGGTTTTAACCCTTTCTCACGTCAACAAATATGTAGCAGAAGACTAAAGGATAATCAAAGTACTGAAAGTACACAAATGCGGGGGATTTTGGCTCTAGAGTGTTAACAAGATTTGACCTTGTGACCTACTTTTTGACCCAACATGACCCATGTTAGAACTTGACCTAGATATCATCAAGAAAAACATTCTGATAAAGTTTCAACATACTCAAACTAAAAATGCAGTATCCAGAGTGTTAACAAGATTTTCCTTCAATTTGGCCTAATGACCTAGTCTTTAATCCGGCATGACCCATATTCAAACTTGACCTAGATATCATTTAGAAAGAATTCTGACCAAATTTCAAGCTGCTGTAGCCAAAAAAGATGCTTCTACAGTGTTAACAAGATTTTCCTTCAATTTGGCCTAGTGACCTAGTTTCTGACCCAATATGACCCATATTCGAACTTGACCTAGAAATCATTAATACAAACATTCTGACAAAATTTCAAACTGCTGATGCAAAAATAGCTTTTCCTCCAATCTGACCTAGTGACCTACTTTTTGACCGACATAACTCATGTTCAAACTTGACTTATATCATCAAGACAAACATTCTGATAAAGTTTCAACATGCTCAAGTTGAAAATGTGGCCTCTAGTGTTAACAAGATTTTGACCTCAAATGGCCCAGTTTCGAACTTGTCCAAGATTTAATGGAGTTGAATGTTCTGATAAACTTTCATGAAGATCCGATGCAAAATGTAGCCTGAAGAGTGTTAACAAGGAAATATGTTGACGATGCACGACAGCCGTATTTCCGTATTTTTCATTGCAGGGATTTTCTCAAAAGGTTTTTGAGCTCCCCGCTTTCAAGCTACTCGTTTCCATATATTTAATTGAATGTTTAGCTCCAAATAACATCTTATCCTTATCCACTGGACAAAAAGACAATGACTATTCTTTTGGTGGTCGTTTTTCTTACTTATGTTCAAAGATGTGTGTAGAACTCTTGTTTGTGCGGTATCTGAGAAAGGAAGTAAAATGCCCAATATTTAAAACTCTTATCCGATTCAAGTTATTTAGGAGAAATGATCCTTCAGAAACTCTCTACGAAAGGTGATCAAGCCATATCAGTTGGTTGAAAAAAGGGGAGCGAGGCGGCATAGAAAATGACAAAATGTCAACATTTTAAAACTCTATTCTTATGAAAGTACTTGTCTTATTTGTTTCCTCTGTGACCCTCTTCATAATTATTTTAGCCATATTTATTGGTTGAAAAACATAGCAAATATTTTCAAATAAGTTCGTTCCTTGCAATTCTGTTGGCAATGCAATCAGCAAGCCCATTACTTAAAATGCCAGCACCAGGCGGATTGAGAAAAGGGTTAAATTGAATTGTTAGCTTCAAATGATATGTCATCCTAGTCCACTGGGAAATTTCAACAAAACTTCACAGGAATGTTCCTTTGGTGGTCCTCTTTTAAATGTGTTCAAATATATCAATTATAAACACAACTTTTATTTCTGCGGCAGCAGGTAGGGAGTAAAATGCCTAAACTGTAAAATTCGTCTTCTCTGAATCCGCTTGTCAGATTCCAAGATAATTTAGTACAAATGTTCCTTGATTGACCCTCTACAAGATTAACTTAAGCCGTATTGATTGGTTGACCAATATTGCAGCCAGACGGTATCGGAAAAGGGGCAAAATGACACAACTGAATAGTTCCTTTTCTATTCAAGTCTTTGTCTGATTTCAGTAAACATTTGTAATTTTTTCAAGCCATATTGATTGGTTTGAAAAGGTAGCTGCCATGCTGAATCAGAATAGGAATAAAATGAACATTTAGCTTTAAACAAAATCTCCTCCCAAACCTTTGTTTCTGATATCAACCAAACTTCACGGGAATGTTACATTGGTGGTCCTCTTACAAACTGTTAAATGATTAAATATCATAACAAATGTCTTCCTAGCAGTTTCATTCAAGCTCTTGAAAACATTTTCTTCGATATTAGTAAATACACATATGCTACATAGATATCATTCGGGTGATCGATTAAGGACGACGTTTGTCCTCTGTATTAATATATTGCATACTCTGAATGCATCAGTTGGTTCAGTACATACAATAAATAAGAAGACACCGTAGAGTTATTGGGTAATATGATAATTATACAAGAAACCGCTGAAGACGGTAAGGCCGGATTGTCGGCAATTTGACCTTGAAAATCGACAAACCAAGGTCAAGGTCAAAGTAACCATATAAATTAATAGAACTTGTTACTGGTTACCTTCAGGCAACGTTTCAAGTTTGTAACCCTTTTCAGTGTTGATATTTTGCCTCAACCGGAAACTTTAACCAAAATGTTGACGGACAGACAGACGGACGTACCCATGAAGTGTATTTGTGGGGTTATTTCTTTTGTTTCAAACTTGTGAGTTGCAACCCACAAGTATGCTATTTATTCCGTAATTATTGCCCTTTACGGAATGAATAGCATTAATATGCAAATAAGATACCCGTTATAAAACAAACAAAAAATATATTTATCTAAGTGTCTTTATAAGGGTGACAGGTGGGCTTTAGGAAAAACGAACACCCCACAAGTACTCGGTCACCAGGACGGACACATCGCCAATCTATAGACCGGAATTGCTAGAAAAAAGTATTATGTGGACCGAATGATATATTCGGAGTTGGGGTCAATGCATTTTCACAAGACCATCAAGAATTTATGATCTTGGAATTATTTCATTCTGGTCTGATGCAACATTACTTGTCTGGCATGGAGGGATTTTTTTATTTTTTTTGTAAATATTTCTATATGCACTTCTGCATCTCCTCTTAACCGATCACAATTCTACCTTCAGTACTTTAAGTACTTTGATTTAATTTTTGAAGTAGCATTTCCCATGCACCGTTTCATTGCGGTGAGACGTCAGAGAGGTATATGTGTTTGAAATTGCAGCCATTTTCAGCATTCCTGTATCATTTATGTGCATTAATTTGTATAATTGAGCCGTCCCGCGAGAAAACCAACATTATGGCCTCTGCGTAATGTATCGACTCAGATCAGCCTGCGCAGGCTAATCCAGGCCGACACATTCCGTCTCAGGTGGATAGAAGTATAGAGTAATGATTCCTGAAACAGAAAAGTGTCTGTCCGGGTAAGCCTGCGCGGCATGATTAGACTGATCCGGGTCGATACTTTACGCAGTCAACAATGTTGGGTTTCTCGCGGAACGGCTCATATATTGCAGGAGTTATTTGTGCTGCGGGATGCCTACAAGAAAGACTGGGGTGCTTAAGTTCAGCGAAGGCTTCCAACCAGAAATGTTTGCACCGCGTATGTGTACGACGGCGAACACCCGTAAACAATGTGCGCAATTCATGTGACTTTGCTAATCTAACTTTTGATGACAGTAAATGAACTATTCCTGTATCATTTATGCGCGTTCACTTGAATATATTGCATGTCTAGTTTGTGCTTACCTGGTGCCTTAAGGCTAAAGGGGTATCAGTATGACGTAGGTTTCCAACCTGTAATGTTTACCGTGGATATGCACGACTGCGACCAGCAATAGGATATGCGGTAATCGTGTCACTTTGTTGACCTAAACTTTGATGATTCGAAGTAAGGTCCAAACAAATCCAACACTACGTGGATACAGATCAGCAGAGGTCAAACTACAGTCAATTACACTCTTTATTATATTGCCCAAACAGTAAAAGGTTTCTCTCCATCTCCATGTGCGGTTCATTTGAGGTTTTGTGTAGGTCGTTTATCGCTATAACTGGTGGTATAAATGAGCCGTTCCACGAGAAAACCAACATTATTGATTATGCGTAATGTATCGACCCAGATCAGCCAGCTCAGGCTAATCCGGGCCGACGCATTCCGTCCTAGGGGAATAGAGGTATAGAGTAATGATTCCTGAAACAGAAAATCCACAGGAAGCGAAAAGTGTTTTTTCCCGGTTAGCCTGCGCGGTATGCTTAGGCTGATCCGGTTCGATACTTTACGCAGAGCCAACAATGTTGGTTTTCACGTGGAACGGCTCAAATGTCTTTGCGTACTGTGACGAAACAGACGAAGATTTGCACCAAGAGCCTTCAATAGTCTACCAAGAGTCATTGCCCGTTTTCAAGTACAATGTAATTTAGTACCATATGCATTCATTGACAAAACGTAACCCCACTAATTTTACAACGATATACGTTTAGATGATATCATTACGGAGATTTGCTAAGACACCAAATCGGTAAATGTGTATCAGTTATGTTTCGCCAAGGATGAAGACGTTGATACAAAGTAGAAAAGATGTTAAAACAATGAAGATAAGCCTAATAATCAAAGTACAATGTTCGACAGTAATTATAATATTTCTAGTCACTATAGCTCAGTCGGCCAGGACAGGCCTGAGGACTCAAGAAGTCGTGAGTTCATTCGGTTAGGACAAGCCTGGGGACTCGATAGATCGGGAGTTCAGTCGGTTAGGACAGGCCTGAGGCCTCAAGAGGTTGTGAGTTCAGTCGGTAAGGACAGGCCTGGGGACTCGATAGATCGGGAGTTCAGTCGGTTAGGACAGGCCTGGGGACTTAAGAGGTCGTGAGTTCAGTCGGTACGGACAGGCCTGTGGACTCGATAGATCGGGAGTTCAGTCGGTTAGGACAGGCCTGAGGACTCAAGAGGTTGTGAGTTCAGTCGGTTAGGACAGGCCTGGGGACTCAAGAGGTCGTGAGTTCAGTCGGTAAGGACAGGCCTGAGGACTCAAGAGGTCGTGAGTTCAGTCGGTTAGGACAGGCCTGAGGACTCAAGAGGTCGTGAGTTCAGTCGGTTAGGACAGGTCTGAGGACTCAAGAGGTCGTGAGTTCAGTCGGTTAGGACATGCCTGGGGACTCGATAGATCGTGAGTTCAGTCGGTTAGGACAGGCCTGGGGACTCAAGAGGTCGTGAGTTCAGTCGGTTAGGACAGGCCTGAGGACTCAAGAGGTCGTGAGTTCAGTCGGTTAGGACAGGCCTGAGGACTCAAGAGGTCATGAGTTCAGGATTCATTATTTTTCGATGATTGACAAAAGTTATTTTGGCTATCGTAATTCATCTTCCACCAATTGTCTTAAAGCCTTTGTGGAAAAGTAGCGAGTTCCCTTGGACACAACTGGTGTACGACATCGCTATATGACTTACTACGTCCATGCTATATTCATTTAAAGATGCACGTCGTCCAAGGGCGTCCCAATGACACGAGCAGTAATCGAACCCTGGACCCACGGCATCTCATTCCGCGGGTAACCACTCAGGAACGTATGAGTTTATATGGGAATATGGACTAACCAATACACAGTAGGTGTGTAAAACCAATAGAAGGGAAGTAATCCAAACTTTAGGGCAATTATTGGGTTCAAACAGTTGACTGTTGATAATGATTTAGAAAACAGCTCTCAAATAATTTATTTTTAATTGAAAAACAACAAACCGGACAAAAACATTGTCATCGACAACTGTTAATTACGGTGCAAAAAAAAAACACTAGCTTGTAAAAGGACCACTTAACCCTTTCAGCGCCGAATTGTTTAAAGTAGAATATTCCATGTTCAAACTCGGACGACTCTATTTTCATGTTATAGGATTTTTGGAATATTTTTATAACTCACAGCCAAACAATGCAGAGTTCAGGTGAGACAGCTGGCTACGAGCTGACTCACCTGAATCTGCATTGTTTGCAAAAAGCTCAATATTGCCTTTGGCGCTGAAAGAGTTAACTTGATAGCAAACCACATACTTAACTTGTCGGCTTATGGTTGGAACCGTTATCTATGATCCACAATCTCGTTAAAATGACCAAAATACTTCACTGTTTGTATGTTAGATCAGACGACACCGCCTAAAAGGTCGTCTCGAATTTACAGTATAGTCATTAGCAGGTGGTAATTTTTCTGCCCAATGAAATATCTAAATAAAACCAACATTCGGTTGTAAACAATCGGAATACAGTCGCGGCTTCTCTATCTCGTTTATGTTTGGCCCAAGTAATGTGCATACTACATTCAGATTCTGATTCAGGAATCATTATTCTATCCCCATGAGACGGTATGTGTCGGCCCGGATTAGCATGCGCAGGCGGATCTGGGTCCATACATTACGCAGTCGATAATGTTGGTTTTAGCGTGAAACGGCTCCTATGATTTATCTCCGCTATTTTATATTAAACGATTTTGTAGGCGACAATTTGATTGGCTGACGCAAAGGTCAATCTGAGACGACCCGTATGACACTGTCACCAATCCAGATACGAGATTGCAAATATCCCCTATCATGATTTTAAAACTCGAAAACGAAGTTGGAAGATTCTGATAAGATTGCGCGGCGGTCCGAATGCTTGCCAACTTTAATGTTATTATTACTTTTGTGGAAAATATATTTGCATGGGCAACCATGCTAAGGATCCAAATGGATACTGCTTTACAGAAAAGTCTTGAAACGTTCTTCGACTTACTGGCAAACAGTGAAGAGCCAGATCAGACTACGCGTTTGTGCTGGTTTATATGGTTCAACACTGGCCGCAAATGCCTTGAGGTTGGATTTCGCAGAGCTATGCTCATGATCATAAATGCAATAGATTGCAGATACACGTTCTAAACACGACAAGTGTACGCGCAATTCTTGAACACTAATCCTGTGTGTGCATTATATATTTAGTGTATAGGTGGATAGTGTTCCCTCTATTTGAAAATGAATAAAGAATTCAGTATATGAACCGTCCCGCGAGAAAACTATTATTATGGAATCTGCGTAATGTATCGACCTAGATCAGCCTGCGCAGGCTAATCTGGGCCGACACAATCGGTCTCTTGTGGATAGTGGTATAGAGTAATGATTCCTGAAACAGAACATCCAAAGGAGGCGAAAAGTGTCTGTCCGGGTTCGCCTACGCGGCATGCTTAGGCTGATCCGGGTTGATAGTTTACGCAGACCATAATGTTGGCATTCTCGCGAAACGGCTCATATGTCGAGTTTGCAAGCATTGATATTGCACCAAGATCCTTTTCAATGGCCACTAAGGACGGAACTACTTCTATTCAGTTATGTTACAGACCTTCCAACCCTTATTGTTAACATTGTTCCCATGTGAGTGTGTATACCAGCCGTTCCACGAGAAATCCAACATTTTGGACTCTGCGTAAAGTATCGACCCGGATCAGCTTAATCATGCCGCGCAATCATATACACTTTTATCCTCCTATGGATTTTCTGTTTCAGGAATCAATACTGTATACCTCTATCCCCCTGGGACGGAATGTATCGGCCCGGATTAGCCTGCGCGGCCATAATGGCTCATATATATTTGCAAAACAGTCAGCATCATCGGGTTGTTATTGTCGGATATGTTTTACTTTGGCCATGTGTGGTTCCACTATCATCGAAACATTGTGACTATAGTTTATTATTTTAAGCTGTATATACAGTTGCCCTTTGTTACAATTAAAATGGCAGATAAGGGGTTAACATAACTAACATGTTTATTTCAAAATGCCAGCATTTATTTGATTGAAACTGTTGCTACACAACATCTTAATACTACACTTAATTAACAAGAGATGTTTGTCAAACAGTATGCCCCCCTTTCTTGTGTTCAAGGTCACTATCCTGTTGACCTTAGACTGGATGACAATAGGCGTCACCTACTGATCATGCCCAACCTCCCTGGAAAAGTTTAAGTACTGGTGGTCCAAGCATTATCCAGATATCAATCGTACAAGCCTTAGTCTACTGACGGACCAACAAGTGCAAAGCAATATACCCCCTCTTGTTCGAAGTGGGGGCATAATAAATTATTGAAACAATTGTCAGTTAGATAATAAGATGCAATTAAAATATAAGAATTAAATACAAGACTTAAATCAGAGTTCTAAATAAGAAGAGTGTTTCACATCCCAACATCTTTATGTGGGATAGGGTCAATAATACTCGTACTTGTTATATAATAACAAAGCACACAGAGACAAGATTGCTTGCAGGACAATACAAACATAGCTGCTGGTCATCTCCGGACACCCTCACAGAGCTCTAGATAAGGGGAGTTAATCCTTAAATTACCCTCTAACCCAGTGTTGTGGGTACTCAAAAGAATCGTCTCAGTGAGACGATTCTTTTGAGTACCCATACCATAGGGTTTGGATGGATAATAAGTGAAATATTGTGGGTAAAAGAACTGTATATTCCTGTATGTACAATGGTCAATCTTGGGTGCAATAAGAGAAATTTCACAAAACTGGAAAATTTTGTGTTAACGCTATCCCTAATATAGACGCTTTCTGATGCCTATGCAGAAGACGGCTTTTTGAAAACATAGTGACAAAAGAAGAAATTGCTCAAAATGAGCAATTTATCCTTTTGCCACAATGTTTCCCACTTTCAGTCATAGGTTATCCATTCAATTATAGAGATTTTCTATGTTTAGACAAACTATGTTCAAAGTCGTCTGCTGCAAAATTGTCGTATGAGGGAAAGGATTTAAATTTTGAATATTTCAGCTGCAGTAATCAAAATTGAATTAATGTTGAAAAAAATAGACATCAATAATTGTCAATTGTTGAATAAAAAATATAAAAAAAGAAATAAATAATCAGCTGTCATTTAATATATCTAACAACCAGAGAATAACTGTTAATTGTTTAGCCAAGCTCCCATAGCTCAGTCGGTAGCAGCGTGGACTGTCAATCCAGGGATTGTGCGTTCGTACCAGGCCAACATTGTTTCACACATGCAACAAAAGTCAATGTGACATTCGTTTTCCACCAATGTGCTAATAGTTTATGTGGAAGAGCAGTCAGTTGCTTGGAAGCATTGTTGTGCCGAATACTTGTAAGAGAAAGCCAGGAAACACAAGGATAGTTGAACTGGCCACTGTGATATAACGGAAATAGTGTTGAAAATTGTGTTTACCCCTATCAATCAATGAGTTCATGTGTCAATTGTTTGTATGTTCTCAACTGCTACCACATGTCACCAATTTGTTTACGACCTATCAATTGCCGCATATTCACAAAGCTATATCTTTCCCACATGTAAACATTTTCTGATGTCTCTGCAGCAGATGACGATTGAAAAAAAAAAAAGAAGAAAAAAAAAGATTGCTCATAATAAGCTATTTCACCTTTTCCCCCAATGTTTTCAACTCTATGATTTATAGAGAGTTTCTATATTTTTGTCTTCATGTTATCAAAAGTCATCTGCTGCAGAATTGTTGTATGTGGGAAAGGAATAATAAACTTTCCACTGCCACCTGTTCACAAAATGATTCACAAACTATTCACTGACACTCCCTCATAGTGACTTCATTTGTTTCATTAATTCGTCCAAACTCTGTCCATCTGACTCGACTGTGGCTCGAGACTCATCCTCCTATAAAATATAAAGATATGAAAGTACATGTGCTCAACCATTTACATATTTTTAAAACTCTTTCCCCCATACAGATGCAATTGTAATAGAAAACGTTTGCAAACATTTCAGTTGGTGCAGAAAAGGTTGACTTAAAGTGTTAGCTTGCAGGAGCTTAGGAAAACAGGTTCTTCGTTGAACATATCTATATGACAACAGGCAGAGGCTATTCTCTCCCTGGTTTTGATTGGACATGCTTAAACCAATCAAATTTAATGTTACAGATAACCTTAGGTGTTATTTCAAACTGTCAAACTTTACAGATGATTTGGATTTATTGTTGCAAAAAAAGGTTAGTGTTGTGCAAAATCAAAATGGTTAGAAAAACAACAATGTATTGATTAAAGTTTTCGTGTTTCAGAAGCGCCTTAACATGAGATAGGCTAGCTGTTTTACCCACAGGGTATGGAAAGTCTGGTCTATAGTCTCGGAAAATTCCATGGGCAGAATTCTGCCTAGCCTGTACTGTTCACTATATATGTGATAGCGTGATATCAGGCGAGGTCACAAATCTAGTGCAACCAGAGATTCAACTTGGCACTCAGGTTTGTCTTAAGGGAAAGCATATATCTATGTTATTTTCCCACTTGTAGATTCATTTTGACGCATCTGCAGCAAACAACATTTATGAGAAAAATTCTCCTTTTGCCAAAGTGTTTTTCAACTCTATTCAATAATTATTCTTTGGTTTTCCATATTTTTGACTAGATGTTATTAGTCATTTGCTGCAGATTTGTTATGATAAAGACTGTACAAACCATGGAAAGCGAGACAACTAATTGATTGATTGGAAAACTCCCATATCCTTGTCTTTCCTCGCCAGTTGCTTGCGAAGATTGTTGTGTGGAGTACTGGTGTGAGAAAAGCAGGAAATGCCCGAGTAGGTGAACTGGCAGCCGTGATATAACTGAGAAATTGTTTCCTCGCTCTCTCAGACCAGAAGTACACACAACAGTCTTTCCAAGCAACTAGCTGCTTTTCGATATAGAAAGTAAGACCATTGGCAGAAGATAAATGATGCTTGTCACACTGACTATTGTTAAATGTCGGAAAGAATGTTAACCTAGCTGAGGTTTGAACTCATAACCCCTGTATTGACAGCCTGCATCACTACCGACTCATCTACTGGGTCTCAGCCTTAAACATTTCCCACATACAATTAATCTACAGCAGACGACTTTGAAAACATACCCGCAAAAATTGGAAACTCCCTTTCATAAAAGTAAAATAATTGAATCGAGTTGAAAACATGATGACAAAAGCTGAAATTGCTCCTTTTGAGCAATATCTTATTTTGTCACAATGTACCAAATAGTTGTCTGCTGCAGAGGCGTCAGAAACCGTCTACATGAGGAAAAGGGTTAAGATAATTAAATCTTTTACCACAGTGGGTGCTGGTTTTGTATAAGCCACATCTAATCCTGCTGCTAACTGTGGTTTCTGTCCTTCTGCTGCTTTTAATTCTTCTTCAGAGATTTCTGATACCAGCTCTATTTCTGAAAATATATATTTTATGACCGGCCATTTAAGACGACTTTGAACATATTTTGTCAAAAAATGGAAAATCTCTATAATTTAATGGGTAACTTATGACTAAAAGTGGAAAACATTGTGTCAAAAGGAGAAATTGCTATGGTTTCAAAAAGCTGTCTGCTGCAAAGGTGTAAGAAAGCGTCTATATGAAGGAAAGGGTCAAAAAGAGTTTTAAGAAAATTGCCTTTGATGCCTTTCAGCGGATTATATGAGGTCTAAAATTGAGATTGCACTTGCATGGAAATCAAACCTGGTGTCTTTGGATCGAGGGCTGCCTCTCTACCTTTTAGCCATTATATCGTTATGCTGGTGACTAACCAAAGATTTGGTATATTATTATACCTTTTCCCACATACAACTCATCTGCAGTAGATGACTTTGAAAACATCTACTCAAGACATTGAAACTCTCTAGAAATGAAGGTATAATGACAGAAAAAAAGTTGAAAACATTGTGTCAAAAGGAGAAATTAGTCGTTTTGAGCAATTTCTGCTTTTGTCACAATGTTTTCAAAAGTCGTCTGCTGCAGATGCTTCAAAATGCATCTTTAGGTGGGAAAGAGATAACTGAAATACTATTATACTTTTTACAACTTACAACAAATCTGAGGCAGAAGACTTTGAAATTATCTAGAAAAAGATATGGCAAAATCTCCATAAATAAAGTATAATTATAATTGAGTTGAAAACAAAGTAGCAAAAGGAGAAATTGCCCATGTGACCAATTTCTCTTTTTTCCACAATGTTTTCAAACGTTGTCAGCTTCAGATGAGTCAACATGCATTTGTAGATAAGAAAGTGTTTAACCCTTTCCCTCATATAGACGCTTTCTGACGCCTCTGCAGCAGACGGCTTTTTGAGAACATAGAGACAAAAGAAGAAATTGCTCAAAACAAGCAATTTCTCATTTTGCCACAATGTTTTCCACTTTTAGCCATAAGTTATCCATTCAATTAAAGAGATTTTCAATTTTTTGACAACATATGTTCAAAGTCGTCTGCTGCAGATTTGTCGTTTATATAAGGGAAAGGGTTAGCAGGAAAATTTGAACTCAAGATGAGCTTGGTCATACCGAAGACTAAAATGGTAAATAGACTCAAAAATCGTCTGCTGCATAATTGTCGTATGAGAGAAAGTGTTAACCCTTTCCCTCATACGACAATTCTGCAGCAGACGACTTTAAACAAATATTGTCAAAAAATAGAAAATCTCTTTAATTGAAAGGATAACCTATGACTAAAAGTGGAAAATATTGTGGCAAAAGAAGAAATTGCTCGTTTTGAGCAATTTCTTCTTTTGTCAATATGTTTTCAAAAAGCTGTCTGCTGCAGAGGCTTCAGAAAGCGTCTATATGAGGGAAAGGGTTAAAGCACCATTCAAACAAACATATTTACCAAATGGATTATCTTCATGCACAATTTCCTCTACTTTTATTTCTATGGCAATGACTTTAGGTTTGGCAGCTTCACGTTTCTACAATAAAATAAAATATAATCTATGTTAACCCTGTCTCATTTACTACAAATCTGCAGCTTTGAAAAACTTTGAAAACATTTAGTCAAAAATATTGAAAATATCTATAAATGAAGGGATAATTATCGAATAAAGTTTTAAACAACATTATTGAAAGTGGAGAAATTACTTGTCTTGAGCAATTTCATCTTTAGTCACAATGTTTTCAAAAGTCATCAGAGGCGTCAGAAAGCGTCTATATGTGGTAAAGGGATAACCCTGTCTCATTTACTACAAATCTGGAGCAGACGACTTTGAAATAATCTACCAGTAGGTGAAGTATGTAAAGTCTCTATAAATGAAATAGCTATTATTGCATTGTGTTGAAAACTTTGTGACAAAAGCGAGAATTTGCATGTTATTTGCAATTTCTGCTTTTTTCAACATGTTTTCATGTCGTCTGGTATGAATATATAAAAATGTGTCAGCAGGTTGGAAAGGGATATTATTATTATGGTTGGCCATTAATAACACATAAACTTGCAAGGACAGTAAAATGTACTTATGATAACAAATTGAAAACATTGTGTGAAAAGGAAACAAGAGGGCCATAATGGCCCTAGATCACTCACTCGATTTATTCAATGAGATGCAAAACACATGACAAAGTCTCAAACTGGTGGAATGTTGAAAAGATTAGTTTTAGAGTCAATATGACCCATATTCGAACTTGACCTAGAAATCATTAAGACAAAAATTCTGACAGAATTTCAAGCTGATGAAGCAAAAATTGCGGTCCAGATTGTTAACAAGATTTCCTTCAATTTAGCCTAGAGACCTAGTTGTTGACAACATATGGCCCAGTTTTGAACTTGTCCAAGATTTGATGGAGATGAATGTTCTGATAAACTTTCATGAAGATCGAAGGCAAAATGTAGCCTGTAGAGTATTAACAAGGCAATTGTTGACGAAGGAAGAACAACAGACAAAATGCGATCACAAAACTTACCTTGAAGACTCATGCTCTGGTGAGCTAAAGAGAAAGAGGAAAAGGGTTAATCTTTTCCCACCTATAGATGCATTTTGACGAATCTCCAGCAGATGACTTTTGAAAACATGGTGACAAAAGAACAAATGCTCAAAACAAGCAATTTCTCCTTTTGCACAAAGTTTTCAACTTTTTTCTGTAATTTTTTCATTTCTATAAATGTTCCATATCTTTAACCATATCTTTTGTGAAAGGGTTAACCTTTCCCTTAACCCTTTCCCTCATACGACAATTCTGCAGCAGACGACTTTGGACGTATTTTGTCAAAACATAGAAAATCTCCATAATTGAATGGATAACCTTTGACAAAAGTGGATAACATTGTGGCAAAAGGAGAAATTGCACGTTTTATGCAATTCTTCTTTTGTCACTATGTTTTCAAAAGCCATCTGCTGCAGAGGCGTCAGAAAGTGTCTATATGCGGGAAAGGGGGGAGGGGGTTAAACTTATGATGATTAAGACTAACCTTGAATTCTGTTTGCTGTTTTATACAATAGGCATCATCACATGTTTCATTCGGCTTCATCATCATGGTTGGGAAAAAATCTTGCAGCGCATTGTAGCCTAAATAGTGAGTGACGTCACCAAAACCTAATAGATATCTGTAAAAAGAGAATAGAAACCTGAAGATGCTTTATCAACAAGATCGCCGCAAGCGAATGCTAACACTCGTCGAAAAAAAGGATCATTACTGAATATTTATTAAAGCCAGAGTTATTTGACTTGCATATTGTTCCTAGGAACATGTGTACCAAGTTTCATTTGTCTCCCCCATTGTACAATCATAGGGTCATCTCCTTACACAATCATCCTGTGAAGTTTGAAGAGTACCAAGCGGAAACGAATTAAGTGGTCATCTACTCGCGGAATAAAACCATCTTGTGAAGTTTAAATACTCTACAAAAAGAGATCTTGAAGATCTTTACGGTCTTTGTGACCTTGACCTTTGACCCAGTCATCGCACAACAGTATGTATCATATACTCAATCAGTCCAATCACCCTATGATTTAAGAAGACTTTGGGACACAGGGTTTTTGATGTATTGACTGGAGACAGATTTGACCTTTAAGGTCCCTGTGACTATGAGCATTGACACAGTAAAACCTAAAAAAGGATAGGGATCCTCACCTCAATAACATCAATCATTCTATGAAGTTTGATGACTCTTGGTACTATGGAATTTTTACTATTGAGCGGAAAACAAGGTGTCATGGTTTGGTCCATATGACCTTGACCTTTACACCCCCCCCCCCCCCCCCCCCCCCCCCCCCTTCAAAGAAATAAGGATTATCTTTTTAATTGGAAACCAAACAAACGGTCCGGGCAAAAACAATATGGCAAACATATCGCACATCTCTATAAATGCAAATTCTTCTTTCGGCGCAATCTTTTCAAAATATGTCTGCAAGTGGACATGGAATGGATTTTGATCATCCATAAGAATGTCAAAAATAAATTTAGCTGTACATGAAATATGTATGAGGTAGGAATTCTAATAGTGTAGTCAGTTTCTTGGCATGTGATTTGGTTGATAGATTGTTTGGTGTTTTATGCAGCTTTCAACAATTTTTCAATTATATCATGGCGTTTCCTGGGTTAGTTACCCGTTATAACACGGCAGTTCATAGTGAAGTTACCAGTACTACTGGTCCATTTATCCCGACACCAGCCAGTCAGTCGTAATGCTAAGCCCGCAACCGTGAGCGCCAAGGAGGGCAGCCATAACTACCATTTTTAAAGTCTTTGGTATGACACAACCAAGGATCGAACCCGCTACACTACGAAGGCGGTCGGCATATGATTTGGTTAAAAATGGGCGTGGAATGGTGAATTACCTAAAACTGTTCAATGCTGAAATTTTAAAATGGACTTGTCCAACTTGGGATTTGGAAGACATGTATTTTGATGCATATGCAGCAGATGACTTTTTAAAACAAAAGTGGTAAAATGTGAATTTCCTTATCATGAGCAATTTCTCATAAGTTGTCTGCTGCAGAGGCGTCAGAAAAGCTTCTGTATGTGGATAAATGCTGTTTAGCTTACTTGAGTGTATTTTGGACTAGAAAGCCGGCTACGACGGCCATTGTTGTTGGTAAACTAGCAGCACAAACGCCATCTCTCTTCAACGTCTTCTCGTCTTGTTTTGTCGCAACGATCAAGGGTGGGGCACACTGGATTCAGAAAAAAAGTAAATCTTTGTTCATGCTAGAGTGGACATGGGCATCTGTAGCAGACGAAATTTGAAAACATTGTTGGAAAAGTAGCTCCTTTTGCAACAATGTGTTCACCTCATATTAAAGAATTATACACTTTTTAGGGATTTTCAATATTTTTGCCTATATATTTAAGTACCGTAGTTTTTTTCTGCTGCTGATCTGTTATATGGGGGGAAAGGATTAATCATATTTTAACATAACAAAGAACCATATCGAGGGCTTGGCGTGAAACAGTTGTAACTAAAATTGGTATTTTTTTACCAAGATTAATCACCTCGCCATAACGTCTTTAAAAGTGTTAAATAATTTTTCTTGGTAAACAATGGAAATTTAGGTGCCATTGCTCGTTCTGAGCAATGGCACCTAAATTTGCATTGTTTACAAAGGGGTCAAAATGGCCCCTAAACCAGGGTTTTCAAAGTAGGTTTTTAGTTACAACCGTTTCACGCTAAGCCCTCGATATACTACCCAACATTTGGAATATTTATGCACAACATCCAAAGGTCTAAATTGAATTTATGAAATGCACTTAATACCTTTCCTCATGTGACAATTCTGCAGCAGACGACTTTGAACATTTTTTGTCAGAAAATAGAAAAATCTCTATAATTAAATGGATAACCGATGACTTAAAGTGGAAAACATTGTGGCAAAAGGAGAAATTGCTCGTTTTGATCAATTTCTTCTTTTGTCACAATGTTTTCAAAAAGTCGTCTGCTGCAGAGGCGGTAGAAAGCGTCTATATGAGGGAAAGGGTTAACCTTTTCCACATACAACAAACCTGCAGCAAACATCTCATCAAAAGTGTTTCCCTTTTTCAGCTTTCCAACTTATTTTTATGCATCTGCAGCAGACGATTTTTTTAAAACATTGTTTCAAAAGGACATTAAATGTGCAATTTATCCTTATGTAGCAATGCTTTAAACTATATATCCATATTTTTTTTTGTCAAGAAGGTTTCAAAGATGTCAGGAGTGTAGTATGCTTTAACCCTTTCCCTCATACAACATTTCTACAGCAGACGCCCTTGAACATATTTTGTCAAAAAATAGAAAATCTCTATAATTGAATTGATAACCTATGACTAAAAGTAAAAAACATTGTGGTAAAAGGAGAAATTGCTGGTTTGGAGCAATTTCTTCTTTTGTCACTATGTTTTAAAAAAGCGGTCTGCTGCAGAGGCATGAGAAACCGTCTATATGAGGGAAAGGGTTAATGGTGTTTTATGCCACTTTCAACAATATTTCAGTTGTGATATAAAATTTACTGCGTAATTTTATCAGAAGCAGTAAATTTTATCAGTACTATCTGTATTATTTATTAGGACACCAAAGCATCCGTCATAATTCTATCCCAACAAACATCAGCACAAATGGAGGTGTACTATGTAGGAATGGGTTAACCCTTTCCCTCATATAGACACTTTCTGACGCCTCTGCAGCAGACGGCTTTTTGAAAACATAGTGAGAAAGCCAAGACGAGCAATTTCTCCTTTTGCCACAATGTTTTCCACTTTTAGTCATAGGTTATCCATTCAATTATAGAGATTTTCTATTTTTTGACAAAATATATTCAAACTCGTCTGCTGCTGAATTGTCGTATGAGGGAAAGGGTTAAAGAAGAGGCATGGGCACTTTGAACTCAACTCTTTCCCAAATACAATAATTCTGCAGCAGACAACTTTGAAAAGATTTAGGCAAATATTTTAAAATTCTCTATGACTGTAAGTTTAATTAACAAATGGAGTTGAAATGCTCGTGGCTAAAGGAGAAAAGAGCAATTTCTTCTTTTTGTCACAATGTTTTTCAAAAGTTGTCAGCTGCAAACGAGTTTAATATTGTTCACAGGAGGGTAAGAAATGTTTTTAAAAGTTGCCTGTGTTAACCCTTTCCGTCATACGACAATTCTGCAGCAGACGACTTTGAACGTATTTTGTATAAACATAGAAAATCTCCATAATTGAATGGAAAACCTATGACAAAAAGTGGAAAACATTGTGGCAAAAGGAGAAATTGCACGTTTTGTGCAATTTCTTCTTTTGTCACTATGTTTTCAAAAAGCTGTCTGCTGCAGAGGGCGTCCGAAAGCATTTATATGAGGGAAAGGGTTAAACTATCATATAAGGTAAATGAGTATATTAGTACATTAATCACCTACATTAAAACAAGCCGTCTCCCCTGGAATCACAAACTGTATATGACCCGACACAGCATTCTCACTAACCCCTGATTCTATCCATGTCTGTCCAACTTCATTGCAAGCCTGTAAGAATAAATGTTTCTTATTAACATAAATACAACAAAATCTGGTTCCAACTTCATTGCAAACCTGTAAGAAATAGAAATATCACTGAAAATGATAAATACCCCCCAAACAGCACCAACAAAAGGGCCATAACTCTGTAAAATAACATGCAATTGTAAGACCTTTATGATATGATATGCACATCTCCTCTTGGTATAGAAGCTTCATGTAAAATTGTATTGAATTCCACCCAGTGGTTTGTAAGAAATAGGCTGGACAAAATATGGCTTCCAACCGACCAACCACTTAATAAGTTAAAGGGCCATAACTCTGTAAAATAACATGCAATTGTAAGACCTTTAGGGTATGCACATCTCCTCTTGGTATAGAAGTTTCATGTAATATTTTATTGAATTCCACCCAGTGGTTTGTGGACAAAATATGACCAACAACTTAATACGTAAAAGAGCCATAACTCTATAAAATAACATGCAATTTTAAGACCTTTAGGGTATGCACATCTCCTCTTGGTAAAGAAGCTTCATGTAAATTTTTATTGAATTCCACCTAGTGGTTTCTAAGAAATAGGCCGGACAAAATATGGCTTCCGACCGACCGACCGATAGGTAGTCCTATCAAACAGTACTCATTTTGACCTTTGACCATGACCTTGACCTTTGAGGTACAAGCCACCTCATCATGGTGAACATGTGTGCCCAGTAACTTAAGAATCCTATGATGCATGGTTGAGATGCGAACCGGACAAAAAAACAAGAGGACCATGATGGTCCTATATCGCTCACCTGATTTAATCAAACTAAAAAAGTTTTCAGTGTTCTTTCCCCTATATGAGTCTATGAAAAACAAGTGACCCCCGGGGAGGGGTAATTTTTGACCCCAGGGCTATAATTTGAACAATCTTGGTAGAGGTCCACTAGGTGATGCTACATACTAAATATCTTTTAGACAAGAAGATTTTTAAAGTTTTTTCCCTATCTAAGTAAAGCAAGTGACCCCCGGGGGAGGGGTCATTTTTTATCCCATGTCTATAATTGGAACATAGTTGGAAGAGGTCCACTAGATGATGCTACATACCAAATATCAAAGGCAAGATCCCTCTACTTTAAGACAAGAAGATTTTTAAAGTATTTCCCCTAATCGAGTCTATGTAAAACATAAATGACCCCCGGGGAGGGGTCATTTTTGACCCCAGGGCTATAATTTGAACAATCTTGGTAGAGGTTCACTGGATGATGCTACATACCAAAGGCATGGGCCTTCTACTTTTAGACAAGAAGATTTTTAAAGTTTTTCCCCTATATGAGTCTAAGTTAAACAAGTGACCCCCAGGGAGGGGTCCTTTTTGACCCCAGGGCTATAATATGAACAATCTTGATAGAGGTCTACTAATTGATGCTACATACCAAATCTCAAAGGCATGGGGCCTCTACTTTTAGACAAGAAGATTTTTTAAGTTTTTTCTCTATATGAGTCTTTGTAAAACAATAGACCCCAGGGCTATAGTTTGAACAATCTTGGTAAAGGTCCACTAGATGATGCTACATACCCAATATCAAAGGCATGGGCCCTTTATTTTTGGACAAGAAGATTTCTAAAGTTTTTCTCCTCTATCAGTCTATGTAAAACAAGTGACCCCCGGGAGGGGTCATTTTTGACCCCAGGGCTATAATTTGAACAATCTTAATAGAGGTTCACTAGATGATGCTACATACCGAATGTCAAAGGCATGGGGCCTTCTACTTTTAGACAAGAAGATTTTTTAAAGTGTTTCCCCTATATGAATCTATGTTAAACAAGTGACCCCCGGGGAGGGGTCACTTTTGACCCCAGGGCTATAATTTGAACAATCTTGGTAGAGATTAACTAGATGATGCTACTTACCAAATATCAAAGGCATGGGCCTTCTACTTTTAGACAAGAAGATTTTTAAAGTTTTTCCCCTATATGAGTCTATGTTAAACAAGTGACCCCCGGGGAGGGGTCATTTTTAACCCCAGGGCTATAATTTGAACAATCTTGGTAAAGGTCCACTAGATGATGCTACATACACAATATCAAATGCATGGGCCCTCTACTTTTGGACAAGAAGATTTTTAAAGTATTTCCCCTATATGAGTCTATGTAAAACAAGTGACCCCTGGGGAGGGGTCATTTTTAACCCCAGGGCTATAATTTGAACAATCTTAATAGAGGTTCACTAGATGATGCTACATACCGAATATCAAAGGCATGGGCCTTCTACTTTTAGACAAGAAGATTTTTAAAGTTTTTCCCCTATATGAGTCTATGTTAAACAAGTGACCCCCGCGGGGAGGGGTCATTTTTGACCCAAGGGCTATAATTTGAACAATCTTAGTAGAGTTTCACTAGATGATGCTACATACCAAATATCAAAGGCATGGGCCTTCTACTTTTAGACAAGAAGATTTTTAAAGTTTTTCCTCTATATGAGTCTATGTTAAACAAGTGACCCCCGGGGAGGGGGCATTTTTTACCCTAGGGCTATAATTTGAACAATCTTGGTAGAGGTTCACTAGATGATGCTATATACCAAATATCAAAGGCATGGGCCTTCTACTTTTAGACAAGAAGATTTTTAAAGTTTTTCCCCTATATGAGTCTATGTTAAACAAGTGACCCCCAGGGAGGGGTCATTTTTGACCCCAGGGCTATAATTTAAACAATCTTGGTAGAGGTTCACTAGATGATGCTACATACCAAATATCAAAGGCATGGGCCTTCTACTTTCAGACAAGAAGATTTTTTAAGTTTTGGTTAATTTCCACTTTTTTGTTGCCGTGGCAGCCAAAGTTCTGCATGGAATAGAATTCTTTGAACAAGTTTGAAAGAGATCCACCCAAGAAACATTTCTGTAAAATTATTTTGAATTTGGTTAATTGGTTTAGGAGGAGAAGTCGTTTGTAGGAAAATGTGAACGGATGGACGACGACGACGACGACGACGACGGACGGTGGGCGATCACAAAAGCTCACCTTGCACTTTGTGCATAGGTGAGCTAAAAAGGTAGTCCTATCAAACAGTACTCTTTTGACCTTTGACCCTTTGACCTCTGAGTGTGACCTTCACCTTTGAGGTACAAGCCACCTCATCATGGTGAACATGTGTGTTCAGTAACTTGAGAATCCTAAGATCCTGAGTCTTGCGTGCGACACGTCGCCTCATCATGCTGAACATCTGTGCCAAGTTTCTTTGAAATCCTATGACGCATGGTTGAAATGTGGGCCGGACAAGGTACAGTCCTTTCAAATAGTACTTATTTCAACCTTTGACATGTAAGTGTGACCTGGACATTTGAAGGTGAAGGGTTGTGCCAAGTTTCTTTCAAATCCTATGATGCATGGTTAAGATGCGGGCCGGACAAAATTAGGTGGGACGGACAGACATAAAAGGGCCATAACTCTGTAAAATAACATTCAATTGTAAGACCTTTAGTAAAATGTTATTGAATTCCACCCAGTGGTTTGTAAGAAATAGGCGAGACAAAATATGGTTTCAGACCGACCGACAGTGACTCCTATATACCCCCCCCCCCCCCAAAACCTTAAATGAAAGACAAGAGCACCGCGTACGGCACAGACGCTCGACTGATAGGGAGAAAACAGAAAAAAAAAATGAGCTAAACAAAAAACCTTAACCGGACGACCACGCCGCCGACGACGCCAGGGTCATGACAATAGCTCATGTTTTTTTCAAAAGTCAAGCTAAAAATGAAATGAACAATTATTGAATAAAGTTGACAACATTTTGGCAAAAGAAGATATTGCTCATCTTTTGCCACAACATTTTCAAAATGTGTCTGCTACAGAGACGTCAGAAGGTGTCTGTATGTCGGAAAGGGTTAAATGGAAACATAGTGAAAGTGTTACAAGTGTAGATAAAGATGCCTTCCTGCACCATGCAATGACCATTTGATATTGAATTAGTAATCTGTGTCAGAGGTTTCTTAACCCTTTCCATCATATAGACGCTTTCTGACGCCTCTGCAGCAGAAGACTCTTGAACTCATCATGAGCACTTTCTCCTTTCGCCACAATGCTTTCAACCCCATTCCATACTTAAGTTTTCAAAAATGTAGAAAATCTCTATGAATGAAATTATGATTATTGAAAAGAGTTGAAAATATTATACCAAAGGAGAAATTGCTCATTAAAAGCAATTTCAAAATTTGTTACAATGTTTTCAAAAGTCATCTGCTGTTATTGGGAAATGGAAAAAGGAGAAATTGCTCAAAATGAGTAGCTTCTCTTGTTCCCACAATGTTTTAATATTTATTTCCAAATTAAACTTCCAATTATTCAGAAGGTACAAATGTTCTGTATATAAACTCAAAAGTAGACGCCTTTAAACACATTTTGTCAAAAAATAGATAACCTATGACTAAAAGTGGAAAACATTGTGTCAAAAGGAGAAATTGCTCGTTTTGAGCAATTTCTTCTTTTGTCACTATGTTTTCAAAAAGCCATCTGGTGCAGTGAGGCTTCAGAAAGCGTCTATATGAGGGAAAGGGTTAAAGTATCAAGTCAGCTAAACAGTTGACAAAGATGATAAAATTCTTCAACTCACTGTGTTAATGGCCATTCTTGCTTCGAAATTATCGACACAGCTCAATACCAGATCTACGTGCTGTCCTTGTAAACCACCTTTACTGGAGTGAAATAAGAGATGTTTGTAAACCACCTTTACTGGAGTGAAATAAGAGATGTTTGTAAACCACCTTTACTGGAGTGAAATAAGAGATGTTTGTAAACCACCTTTACTTGAGTGAAATAAGAGATGTTTGTAAACCACCTTCACTGGAGTGAAATGAGAGATGTTTGTAAACCACCTTTACTGGAGTGAAATAAGAGATGTTTGTAAACCACCTTTACTTGAGTGAAATGAGAGATGTTTGTAAACCACCTTTACTGGAGTGAAATAAGATATGTTTTGTAAACCACCTTTACTGGAGTGAACTAAGATATGTTTGTAAACCAACTTTACTGGAGTGAAATAAGAGATGTTTGTCAAACAGTATGCTGAGCCCCGGTAGATCAGTCGGCTATCAATTCATGGGTTGTGGGTTCGAACCCCAGCTCAGCCAACATTCTTTCCGCCATTTGACAAAAGTCACTGTGACAAGTTGTCATTCATCTTCCACCACTGGGGTTAAAGTCTATGTGGAAAAGCAGCCAGTTGCTTGGAAAAAAATGTTTTGTGGAGTACTGGTGTGAGAAAGCCAGGATACGCATGAGTAGGTGAACTGGCCGCCGCGATATAACTGAAAGATTGTTGAAAACGGCGTTAAACGCTAAATCAAACATTATGAGTCAGGAACATGTATGTAGAAACTGAATCCGCCGTGGTTGAGTGGTTAGTGTCCGGGATTTCAAAACTGGGTGTTCCGGGTTCGATCCTCAGTCGCGGCACTACGGGCATGGCACATTTTCTAGCCTAGTACTGGGTTTTTTACCCAGGGATCATGAATAAGTAAACTGTCAAAGTGATATAATTGAAACATTGTTGAAAGCTGCATAAAACCCCAATAAACAAGTAGAATCTTCAATAAAATGTGCATGACCCAAAATGGCAGCTAAAACACTTCATGTGTTCAGGATCACCGTGACCTTACGTATGAATCTCTAAAGAATAACTTTAAAACCTATAGGTGTCATATACTGGTCATGCCAAGCCTCCCTGCCCAGTTTGAGAACTGTAGAGACAAGCATTCTCCAGTTATCATTCGGACAAGCTTGGGTCTACCGACGGACGGACCAACTGACTTTTGACATCAGGTTTGACATCATTTGATGTTACATTGGCATGACACCAGTCCGACTACCATTCTAGACTTTTGTCATTAAGTGCATTTAGATCTACACTGTGGGGATGCACAGACTTGCCGAGCAATTTCTTCTTTTGTCGCTATGTTTTCAAAAAGCTGTCTGCATGTATGTGTGCGGGAAAACGTACAGGTATATAATAAATATACTTACGTAATCCTGTCTATAAAGTATTGAAAATTGTCCATAGTTGTGATATTGCTTTTTGAAAATAATGGCGACAAAAGAAGAAATTGCTCAAAACGAGCAATTTCTCCTTTTGTCACCAAGTTTTCAACTCTATTCAATTATCATTTTTTCATTTAAAGGGATTTTCATGGTTTTGCCTAGACGTCTGCTGCAGATTTGTTGTATGTGGGAAAGGGTTAATAACTGGTATGTATATATACTTACGTAACCCTGTCAATAAAGTTTTGAAAATTGTCCATAGTTGTGATATTGTAGTTGTACACTTCAAATTCAACATCTGGGTTAATCTCTCTAAAAAAACAAACATGCAAACATTGGGTTTAATACTCAGAGCTCTATATAAGGGGCGTTTTACATGTTCTAAAATGCTTATTTGACCCTCGAACCCTATGTTTGTGGGTACGATTATTTTGAGTACCCACAACATAGGGTTTGCTTTAATAATGAGAGAGAAATTGTGGGAAAAAGAGCGGAATACCCCTCCTTATGGAGGAGTTACCTCTGGAACCTACAGCTTGTATTAATAAACTGTGAGCTTTTTCTCTTTATTTTTAAAAAACTTTGTCTTTAAATAAAGGAACATGAAAGCGTTCTTGTAAAAATGAATGAATGTCCAAAAGTCATGATGCAGTTCCGACAGATTTTTGCCATCTTAGGTAATTAAAGTGCAAAATCTTCACTTTGGCCGACCGACCTGAAACATGCATTGAAGGGCGAGTGGGACAAATTGGACCAGCAAGTCATCATCAAAACTCATCTTCTCAGAGCTCTAGATAAGGGGCATTTTTCATGTTCTAATCCTTATTTAACACTCAAACACTATGTTGTGGGTACTTAAAAGAATCGTTTCAGTGAGACAATTCTTTTGAGTACCCACAACATTGGGCTTGGTTAACTAATAAGAGAGAAATTGTGGGGAAAAGACTAGTTTACTCCCCCTTATCTATAGTCATCTGTCTTCTACATCGAACGTTCCCAAATTGAACATTTAACCCTTTCCCTCATATAGACGCTTTCTGACGCCTCTGCAGCAGACAGCTTTTTGAATACATAGTGACAAAAGAAGAAATTGCTCAAAACGAGCAATTTCTCCTTTTGCCACAATGTTGTCCACTTTTAGTCATAGGTTATCCATTCAATCATAGAGATTTTCTATTTTTTGACTAAATATGTTCAAAATCGTTTGCTGCAGAATTGTCGTATGAGGAAAAGGGTTAAAGTGCGAAATCTTCACTTTGGCCAACCTTAAACATGCATTGAAAGGTTAGTGGGAAAAATTGGACCAGCAAGTCATTATAAAGACTCATCTTCTGCATCGAAGGCTCCCAAATTGAACATTTAATACAATCAATTAATTGATATATATATATATATATATATATCAAATTTACCATGATCAAAAGTGTTTCAAAATTGATGAACCAGCTGTTGTACATGTAGTAGGTGTTTCGGTCTGAGCATTGTTCTCTTTGCCATAATGCTTACTCAATGTTCTTCATTTGGGGCATGACATTATTAAGAAACGACCATAAGTTTTACACCTGTACTATAGTACAGACAAAGGCTTATATCTGTCATAACTAGAACTATCACTGAAGATGATAAATACCCCCTAAACAGCACCTTGATCTACACCATAACTTAATAAGTAAAAGGGCCATAACTCTGTAAAATAACATGCAATTGTAACCCCTTTAGGATATGCACATCTCCACTTGGTATAGAAGCTTTATGTATAATTTTATTGAATTCCACCCAGTGGTTTGTAAGAAATAGGCCTGACAAAATATGGCTTCCGACCGACAGACAGACAGACAGACAGACAGACAGACAGCCTGACACAGTGACTCCTATATACCCCCTCTTCTTCGAAAGGGGTATAATTATGTTATACCAAGAATAAATATAGTATTAATAATAATAGTATATTGATCTTTTCAACACGATATTTCTCTTGATATACAACCAGAATCCATGTTGTTGGTCCGCAAAATATTCATATCGAGTTTAACCATTTCCTACATACAGGCATTTTCTGATGCCTCTGCAGCAGATGACTTTAACCCTTTCCCTCATACAACAATTCTGCAGCAGACGACGTGAAAATATTTGTCAACAAATAGAAAATCTCTATAATTGAATGAATAACCTATGACTAAAAGTGTTTAACATTGTGGCAAAAGGAGAAATTGCTTGTTTTGAGCAATTTCTTCTTTTGTCACTATGTTTTTCAAAAGCCGTCTGCTGCAGAGGCATCAGAAAGCGTCTATATGAGGGAAAGGATTAAGAACATTCAGGCAAAAATAAGAAATATCTCTATAAATTATAGTTTAATTACTGAATAGAGTAGAAAACATTGTGGCAAAACGAGAAATTTCTCCCTTATTACATGTTGGGACTATTTTCTGACAGCGAAAAACTGATTATCTTTTTGTGTTTCGTCATGTTATAAAAAGAATCTGACATTCGTCGCTTAAAAACAAATTTATTGAACTCATTTAACAAATCTTTAAATGAAATGACAACTCATGTCAGATCCTATATATATAACATGTGACTTTTTTTAAATATTAGGATAAAAGCTAACTTACTTCAGTGTTCTTTCTGCTGCTTCCACTTTACTTAACCCAGCCTGATATGGTTGGTAAAACAGCCGGTTCATGTTAGCTAGCTCCACCTTATCATAGTCAAATAACAGCAACTGAAAACAGACAGTGGTTTATCAGATAGGTTGGCTCATTACTGGTTTATCAGACAGGTTGGCTCATTACTGGTTTATCAGACAGGTTGGCTCATTACTGGTTTATCAGACAGGTTGGCTCATTACTGGATTTCCAGCATTGAGCGAGCGGTGGCATATTTCATTGGCTCAAACTATATTCTTGTTACAATTTATATTTACAATAATTATTGTTTTGCATGAAGCCTTAATTTTGTTTACTTTTGTTAATAACTGAATTTTAATAAGCTAACAGTGCATTTATGGCTTAATGTTTGAAATTGATTTATAATTCTGGCTTTATGTAATGAAAATGTTTAAAACCTTTCCCACATATTGACACTTTATGATGCCTCTGCCACAGACAACCTTTGAAAACATTGCAGCAAAAGGAGAAATTGCTCTTTTATATATTAAACTTTCATATAGAGAATTTCAATATATTTTTGCCAAGATGTTTTAAAAGTTTATGGCATGTGGGCAGATAAGGGGTGTTTTGTATGTTCTAAAATCCTTATTTGACCCTCTAACACAATGTTGTGGGTACTCAAAATAACTGTGTTAGTACCCACAACGTAGGGTTTGCTTTAATAATAAGAGAGAAATTGTGGGAAAAAGAGCTGAATACCCCTCCTTATCTGGACCTCTGATGTGGGAAAGGGTTAAGTAATCATTATATTATCATTTGTAGAAGTAGTACCTTCCCTGCATTTGATTGTTTTTTAACACAACAATTATGGGATGAGAAGAAATTCAAGAATAATTTCTCCTTATTTTCTAAACTCTGAATTATACTGATTTTCAAAATGTTTCTCTGTTTAATGCTGTCAGTTTTGAAGCAGGATTATCAGAAAAAGCTTTTACCAGACCACTATAGAACCTGCTTTAAAATCCTATGTTTACACTCTAACCCAATAAAGGGTCTACTGAAAAGAATCATCTTGTCAAGTACCACAACTTTGGTTTGGTAATGAGGCAGATATTGTAGAGAAAATTCTAGTTAACTACTCTTTATTTAACCCTTTCCCACTCACAGACATGTTTTGCCGCTTATGACAAAAGGAGAAATTGCTCCATCATGAGCATTATTTCTTCTTTTGCCATAGCGTTTTCAACTGAAATCAACAATTATATCTTTATTTGTGGACATTTTTCATATTTTTGCCTAGACATTTTCAAAGATGTCTGCTGCAGGTTTGATGTAAACATGTATGAAATTATTGAAGGCTTCTTATCTAATTTATATTGACTGTACCTTTCCAATACCACATCTTGTAAGCATTTCAGCCGTCACACTCCCTACACCTCCCACTCCGACAACAGCTACTGTGTAGTCACGAATTTTCTGAAAAAAATCATAAATTATCTCTTGACACAGAACTCTAGATTAGGGGCGTTTTGCATGTTCTAAAATCCTTATTTGACCCTCGAATCCTATGTTGTGGGTACTCAAAAGAATCGTTTCAGTGAGACGATTCTTTTGAGTACCCACAACATAGGGTTTGCATTGATAGTAAGAGAGATATTGTGGGAAAAAGAGCTGAATACTCCTCCTTATCTGGACCTCTGTTACAATCATTAAATTGCTGTTTATATATAGTTAGAAGCAAACTTCAAGAAAGGAGTTTGAACTTGCTTTACTGTTACAATCAATGTAAAACAAAGATTTCAAATAAACGAGTTGAATCAGGTTTGAAATAGAAATAATACGGGTAAACAAATTGACGGAGAAGCTGGCGATGTTTCCCGTCAATAGGTAATGTGTATGAACTTTGCAAAACTTTGCTTATACCGTCTTTCCAAAAATTGTGTCCAGAGTGGATTTTTTTCTGATGCAGTCACGATTCTGCTACGTTTTGATTGGATGCAAAGTAAATATCGAAACAAAAAAAACTTCTAGAGGAAATATTTAAATATGATAATACATACTCGAAAAGGGAACGAGCACAAGTAATTTTATGTGTGATCATTTCCGTTTAATAACACTCGTCGTCTATTTCTAAAACGAGTTCAAATAAAAACATAAGGGTTTTTTGACTTTCCAGAAGTTATAAATCAAAGTTCCTGTAATATGACGTCATTATATTAGCATAACGCAAGTGATGAATAAAAGGAAAACGACAGAAATGATAGGAAGGGTTAGTTTGAATTGTCACAAATGTAGTTCCGTAAATTATGGAATCGTTACATTTGAAGAACTTAATGAAGGGCAAGTTGATTATTTGTTGTACCTGTCATCATAATTTCATGGATTTAAAATCTTGGCCATATTTTAAAGTTAAATATAAGCTTAACCTGATGATGATTTTTATTTTCTTTGCTAAGGTTGGTAGGACTTGTAATTGACGTAAATAACTGATCGTGCTGCAAGCAAGGGGCTAACTGCAGTTTGCAGGGAATTATTTACCAATCACAAAATTTAATAAATGTTTATCCGAAATAGGTAGCACCTATACTCATATTAATTCAAATTAGTGACATCGCTCTAATAAGTTGAATGTGATAACTGCATTTAAATAATATCTAACATATACCGCTACTGCTCTGGCTTAGGAATAGAAGATATCTGCAGATTACTTATTCATTGTTCTATTATTTGCATATCATGATATCACAGTATAATAGTTGTTCATATTTACCTCATAATTATCCACAATGCCCATTCTTTTCAACGCCATCAGTCGACTAAAAACATAAAAAGAAACTTTAACACTATTCAATCATATAGTCATTGCATACAGTTCTCTGTTTATTTTACATCAATTAGCTTTATTAACCCTTTCCCTCATACGACAATTCTGCAGCAGACGACTTTGAATGTATTTTGTTAAAACATAGAAAATCTCCATAATTGAATGGATAACCTATGACAAAAAGTGGAAAACATTGTGGCAAAAGGAGAAATTGCACGTTTTGTGCAATTTCTTCTTTTGTCACTATGTTTTCAAAAAGCCGTCTGCTGCAGAGGCATCAGAAAGCGTCTAAATGAGGGAAAGGGTTAATTAATCACATTCAATATCTGCCTCCTGGAGATGTAACCAATACTCGCTCCATTTGTGTGGAAAAATCCAAAAGGAAGAACCAGCACATCATGGGATTTGAACCCAGTACCTTTGGTACAGGAGACCTAAGCTCTACACCTGTAACACTTTCTACCTCAAAAATACCTTTTCATTTTAGTACCCACACAGATTGGGACTGCCGCAGGTTGGCAGGTGGCTTTGAAAATGTCTAGGCTTATCATACAGGTCCCTGTTCTCGAACCTTTCGTTCAAGGACAGTTTTTATATTTCCAAAAACACATTATACGTAATAAATTCTATGTGAACAGGTAAAGCACCTGTTCACATAGAATTTATTACGTATATTTGGAAATATTTATATATGTTTGTTTACTTTCACATAAATTGTTATATTTATTTGACAGTATTGTTGGTTTTAGACATGAATTTATAAGTATTCCAATGAGCCCTGATAAATGTTAAGAGGTTTGAGAACCGGTGTTTCCATGCTATATAAGAAAAATCCCTAGTCTTATAATGGAATAGAAGGAATAACATTGCTCACTTCTTCTTTTGCCTCAATGTTTTCAAAAGTCGACTGGTGTGGACGCTTCTAAATGCGCCTGCAAATTGGAAAGTGGTAATGATTCGAGAATATATAATGATATTCAGCATATCAAAAGGTCTACCAGATATATGTCAAATGCTTGCTATTCCAGCTTCAGGAAAGGTAGTCCTTCAAAACAATACATCGCATATGCTCATTTTTCATTTTGTTATTATCCTGCATACGCGACCAATAAATGACTATTGATAAAATGACAAACCGAAAGTCTAAATTATTTTGACTACAGGAAAGGAAGAAGTCCGAGTTATTTCATTGCATAATTAATAAAAAATAAAGAAAATTAAAACTGTCAACCAAGTTCTAGTCACAAGAAATTGCTCATATTCTAGCCACATTTTAACTCTTCGATCCGAAACAAAATGTTCACTTATTTAGAACTATGAGGTAATCATTTGAAGCACCTGTATGGGTTCGAGTCCACAACTTCTGAACTCATCTGTGAGATTTTTTCTCGCACAACGGGCCGGTTTTTCTGTCTTTCCTTGTTGAGCTCATCCTCTAGAGTTTTAATTCGTTTCTGTAAATCTTCTACAGACGCCATCACGTGTGTCTGTTATCTTTAAACTTCTCGATTCGCAGCAATATGGTAGAAAATCCGTAAAATATGTGAGTAAACAGGCTGTCTGCAATCTGTCAAACGTGGAGACACGGAAGTGAGTGAGTACCTCAAATATAGAGAGTATGTTATGGTCAGTGTATTATACGGAGCATTTCGTGATGTCAAATGTTCGAAACTTTTGTCTTACAATACCGTTGGCATAGCACGGATCTAAACACTGGCCGTAATACGATATCAATAAAGTAATGGCACGATTTTAACGATAATTACGAAAACAAATAGCATTTATGGCATGAAAGTGATAACTCGTATTTTATGTGAGGTTATAATGTCTTTTCAATGTTTAGGTAATTCTGTCAATTTATGGTCAAAGGGAAAAAACTCTGAGTAGTGTATTTTTTGAGTTACCTCCCTCAAACCTTAGCTTTATACCAACCATTGAGAATCGTGAGAAAGGTTAGAATCAAAATATTTTCACTCTAAGGGAGGTGACTCTTAAAAGAACAAAATACGAGTTTTTTCCCTTTGACCATAAATTGACTAATATTGATGTTCATAGTGAGAAATATGTATTTTGTTTATGTTTACCTCTTTTCCCCCAGCAGTCGTATTGGAATGAATGAATGAATGAATGAATGTATATTGTTTTATGGCGCATCGACAGCTAAGGTCATTTAGTGCTCAATTAAATTTAATTATTCATGATCCCTGGGTAAACAAACCAGTACTAGGCTAGAAAATGTGCCTTGCCCAAGGGCACTCCACCATGACCGTAGTGCCGCGACTGGGGATCGAACCCGGGACACCCGGTTTCGAAATCCCCGACGCTAACCACTCGACCACAGCGGATTCCTCAGTCGTATTGGTAATCTATGTAAACTCTCTATACAATTATATGAAATAACAAATTATTTCTCCTTTTGCCACAATGTTTTCAAAAGTCATCTGCCATTCTGTTGCTATTAATATTGTCGTTCTCCACGCAAATCTTTATCGTTTCGGGGTGCGATCCCAGGTCGGATCAAGGTAAATACTTTAACAAAAATTGCAATAATGGCTTCCTCCTAGAAGCCCAAGGTTGTGGGGATTGCATAACGACTGGTGCCATTGCTGGATTAACGCCGTGTTCAACAACTATTCAGTCATATAACGGCGGCTAGTTTACCTACTCACGTGTTTCCTGGCTTTCTTACACCAGTACTCAACACAAGATACTTTCCAAGCAACTGACTGCGTTTCCTCATATACTGTTATCCCATTTGTGGAAGACGAATGGCGCTGGAGTGGTCACCGTGACTTTTGTCAAACGTCTGAAAGAAAGTTAGCCGAGCTTGGGTTCAAACTCACACTCTTGATTGACAGCCCGCGTCGCTACCCGACTGAGTTACCGGGGCTCGGTTTAATTAATCAGAACACTCGATTAGGCTCGCAATTTTTATATTCTAAAACCCATACTTGGCCCTCAAACCCTCGGATCATTGTTGTCGTTGTGGATTTTAATACTCTTGGCTTTCTTCATAAAGCGCCGGGGATCATTCTTGTGAGAACCCACAAAAAAAGGTTTGGGTTTGGGGTAAGGAATAAGTCCATGCAATATAGAGGACTAGATACGGAGCAGTGAACAGGTCTTTCCCCATCCATATCTCCCTTATGACTCTACTAAAACCTATGTTGTGGGTACTCAAAAGAATCTTTTGAGTACCCACAACATAGGGTTTGAGAGGATCAAATAAGGATTTGGGGATGTGAAATAATCTTCTTATCTAGAGCTCTGAAATACGATCCTGACCTAGAGCCGCATCTGGCGATTTGGGGTTCTTATTCAAAAGTGTTCATAAAACTAGATATATACATTGATGTAAAAACCGGTATATTTTTTTTTTTTTTTTTTGTCAAAAGCGGCATGCATTATTATAATACATGTATGTCAACTGTGAAAGCTCTGGTGAGGCTATACGGGTGCAGAGTCCCATACTTTTGTGACTTTTTGGGAAAAAGCATCAATCTGTTAATTTATGGTCAAAGGGACAAAACTCGTCCTGTCTATAATAGTGTATTTAAGAGTTACCTCCCTTGAACTATAGCTTTATACCAACCATTGAGGATCGTGAGAAAGGTTTAATGGTTGGAATCCAATTCAAAGGGAAGTGACTCTTAATAAAGATTTTTTAGACCTTACGAGTTTTTTCCCTTTGACCATAAATTGACTCATTTTGGATGTTCATAGAAATATATATTGTGTTTATGTTTAACTCTTTCCCCCTTACAATAAATATGCAGCAGTCGTCTTGAAAACCATGTAGGCAATACTATGAAAACTCTATGAAATAACAAATATGTAAATATTTTTCCTGTTGCCCCAATGTTTACAAAAGTCTTCTGCGACAGAGGCATCTCAAAAAGCGTCAGTATATGGGAAATGGTTTATGTGCCCTTACGACCTTCATTCTGTTGCTACGATTATTGTCGTTTCCCCTTCAAATATTTTTCATTTCGGGGTGCGATCCCCGGTCGGGTCAAAGCTAAGACATTAAGAATGCGCAGTAATTCCTTCTTAGGGCCTAGGAATGCGGGGATTGCATAACGACTGCAGCCATTGATGGATTAACACCGTGTTCAACAATTATTCAGTCATATAACGGCGGTTAGCTTACCTTCTCACGTGTTTCCTGGCTTTTTACCACCAGTACTCAACACAAGATACTTTCCAAGCAACTGACTGCGTTTCCACATAGACTGTTATCCCATTTGTGGCAGACGAATGGCGCTGGTCTGAAAGAAAGTTAGCCGAACTGGGGTTCGAACTCACAAAGCCTTGATTTGACAGCCTGCCGCCCCCCCCCCCCCCCCCCCCCCCAATAAAAGACCACTATCTCAAGTGTTATCCTTCCAATAGTTTTAGTACTAAACCCCATGTTGTGGGTACTCACAACATAATGTATTAGGAGTAGAAAATGAAATATGCGCCTTATTAAGAAGAGCTCATTACAATACATGTGAGCCGTTCCGCGAGAAAATCAACATTATGGCATCTGCGTAATGTATCGATTACAGTCCGCGCAGGCTGATCCGGGCCGATACATTCCGTCTTAGGAGGATAGATATATAGAGTGATGATTCCTGAAACAGAAAATCTACAGGAAGCGAAAATTGTCTAGCCGGGTAAGCCTGCGCGGCATGCTTAAGCTGATTCGGGTCGATACTTTCCGCTGAGTGCACAATGTTGGTTTTCTCGCGGGACTGCTCATGTGAAGTGTAACGAGTTCTAAAAGAAAACTTGTGACTGACTCCTGTTTATCCAAAAGTGACATAATTGTGTTCTTTCCGAATTTCCTTGTAGAAAAACTGTAATTGTGACATACATTACACATTACAGTTTTCAAAATCTCATTCCATCGCTCCGTGTTAAAGATAAATCTAGATAGATAATAAAGATATTTTTATGACAGAGAAATCCATTTTGGTAAAGGAAAGGTTCCCCTTTTTCCCCGACATCTTTTTTGCTCCCAAGTCTTCTGAGCCATAAAGGAGTACGGGGGTGTTTCGCCGCTTTTCAAAATTTATTTCTTGTTCAGGTATTTCGCGTTGAGATAACGCTTGGAGCTTATTTACTATTGGACGTGTGATAATTTAGGACAAATGGAAGCAATTCGGATCGGCTTGCTGGGCTGACAATTTAAGATGAATATTTAAGACTGAAGGTATCTCCCATTGCGCAATAATGATGTTGTTGAAAGTTAAACGTGCTGTTTGTAAAGTTGAAGAACCATTGACTGATTTATAACCAAAATAGTGTTTGCTTTAACCCTTTCCCTCATACGATTCTGCAGCAGAAACTTTGAACGTATTTTGTCAAAACATAGAAAATCTCCATAATTGAATGGATAACCTATGACAAAAATTGGAAAACATTGTGGTAAAAGGAGAAATTGCACGTTTTGTGCAATTTCTTCTTTTGTCACTATGTTTTCAAAAAGCCGTCTGCTGCAGAGGCGTCAGAAAGCGTCTGTATGAGGAAAAGGGTTAAGCCATATTGACACACTCAGAGCCAGAATACCTGTATATATATTTTCAGAAATTGAAAGTAAAATTCAGTGCGGGATAGAGGTGACCTTCTTTTTGACCCCCATAAAACGGAAAACAGTCCGTCAACCTGTATGTTCTCTTTGCTATTGTTGGTAGTTCTAATAATGAACTTTATTTGATACGTCTGCTGTATATGCGTTAAAAGGTGTCTACAAGTGGGAAAGGGTTATACTGGCATTGACATCAGGATCATGTACATGTATGTTCGATTTCAAATAAGCGCAATACGTTTTTAATAAACAAGTGTATGTCGAGAATATTTAATAAGTAACGAAAAGTTTCACCCAAATACAAGTCTCAAAATATAATTTACATTTAATGTCAAATCAACGAAATATATACATTTAATAACAATAACATAAGCGAAATTATAATCTCATTGTAGAAATCTTAAAATCTCGGTTCACTGCTGGTACAAAATCACCCGAGTAAGGCTGAGAATATTGACGGCATGAACTTGGGATAATCCCGAAGTTAGAATTCTCTAAGATAGACCAAGTTAACACTACGCATGCGTCGGGTCTTATCTTGGTCTATATCGATGCCACTCATTTACCAGTATGTAGCACACACTTTTCAATAAAAGTATAATATCTTATCAAAATCAATGTCAATGGTGATGATACCAGTCGATGGTGATGATACGGTGAAGATACCGGTCGATGGTGATGATACGGGTCTATGGAGATGATACCGGCCGATGGTGATGATACCGGTCGATAGAGATGATACCGGTCGATGGAGATGATATCGGCTGCATGATTCTTTAGGTTAAGGAATAACAGATGATGTAACACCGGTCACATGAACTACACCAATGAACAACGCAATTGAAGGTATAATGCTGGATTTAAACGTCCACTTCCATGTTGGAAGAAATGTTCACCGAATCTTTAACAACCTCTCTGTTTGCACTCCATGCTTAGTCATATCTGTCAATCGATTGTTTGACTTTACTCATGGCACGCCCCCCGCTTATTGAGGTCCTTCTTACAAACACACTGCAACCGTTATTCACGACTTCCTTAATTTGTGACCTGATGCAAGCTTTACTGAACAGTTTTCTCTCCCAACTATTTCCACACTCAAATCCTAGTTTAGAGCATTTAGTAAACACAACGAATTTCTTCCCAGAGGCTTTTCTTTGAACAGCCACTTCATACAATGCTGATATATGTGTTTGTCCCTCAAAGAGCCTCTTTGCTCTGTATCCGCCACCAACACGTGGGTGTGTTGTAACATCATTTTTCTCAGGGGAGATAACCAACTGCCATTTTGACCAACGCATTTCTTCAAGCATGAAGTTGTTCTTTGGAACTTTCTCTCTTTGTAATTTAGGCAGACACTTTGCCTGGTATTTTGCAAACCTTTTTGGAACCTTGAACTTTTGAGCAGCTATTTTTTGTTTATTCTTCTCTGTTGCTTTAACCTTCTTAGCTGCTAGTGTTTTAACAGATGTTGGAGTCTTAGTAGCTTTCTTAGCTGCTGTGGTCTTTACGTGAGTGGGTGCCTTTGCTACTTTCGAAGATAGTGCGGATGTACTAGAAGACGGAGCATCCACTGCGTCTCTTAATCCGCCAAACAGAACATGCAAGTCCTTATGAACTGGTTCACATCGTGCTCTGACCTCCTTTTCGTAATTTTCCAGAAAGTCCGCCCCCTTTTCTCTGTAGCAAACCGCCATTAAAAAGTCAAAAATGTTTTTTAAATCGTCAAGATGCAAATGGTGGCCGTCGGTACGCTTGGCGATATCACTATAGAAATGGTTACTACTTTCATAATCCTTGCATTGAACCGAGTAAATACGGACTCCAGTCTCACCCAATGCATCTGCTTCCTTTCTCCAGTCTAATTTCAGCTTGTTTTGCGGGTAGGACGGCTCGTGGGGGTTACAGTCACCGATCATCACGAGAGATCTTTGAGAAGCTGGTGTCCATGACAACTTGGTTCGAACCTCGTGCAGAACCAATTCGTAGCATTCATCAGAATCTCCGCCGCCAGTACCTTGGACATTTTTCACAAAGTCACACAATTCCACGACATCATCTGTGAAGTCGACGTACTTAGTGATATATGTATGACTGTCGCAGTAGTCCCCGTGGGCAAAGATGGCGATTTTTATACCAGGGATGTCCGCTTGTAGCCGCTGGACCATGTCCGAGACCCGGCTTCTCACTTCAGTCAAACAAGAATGCATGCTACCAGTTGTGTCGAAGGAGAAAACGATCTCCATTGGGCCATTTGGAAGTGCCATAGTAAATATTCTGTTTGAGTCTGAAAAAAATAGATAATGATTAATCTTTAAGTACTTTGCATCAATATTGATTTAAATAATGTTATACTTTAAAGCCATTCAACCCGATTTTCTTAACTGTTCATACTCTATAGAAAATATCATCAGAAAACTTTGGAATATAAATAAAATACGACTGTGAATGAATGTAGGAGGCATTGTAGGAAGACACAGAACTTCTCATAATATATAGTTTCTTCTTTTTTCCAAGAAGTTTTCAAGTCAAGTGTTGGCTTTTGTAAAATTACGAAACACCAGACCTGATGTTAAATTGTATCGGACTAATATATTTAATGAAGCGAGCGCAGAGACAGCTATCAATTTGTAAACAGATTTTACAAGCACATTAACTTTAGTTCGATACAGCAAATCGTCTGCTATATGATGGTAAACAATATTACTGTGATTAGTCTTAACATACCTTCTAAAGAAAATCAAATATATTTGATTACAAATCAGTGTCCTTTCTTGTTCTGCTCTCTGTGTTGTAGCCAGTAACGTCTACTTTCAGTTTGATAATCTAGACTGAATTTGGTGTTCTATTTATACGTTTTATTTGAGCAATGCGCAGACTCAGGCACGAGTGACAACCCGTTTGTCAAATGCCTTCACTGCGCATGACATAGGAAAATCATATCATGTTCTATATATAGAAAACGGTTAAAAATAGGTTTCCGATGATCGACTTATTGAAGATGGGGTTGCCTGGGAAGATTGTTGGTCATATCAATTGGTTGTGTTTAACGCAGTTTTCAACAGTTTATCCGTTATATAACGATGGTAAAATCACCTAATCTGTGTTTAATGCCGTTTTCAACAGTTTATCCGTTATATAACGACGTTAAAATTACCTAACGTGTGTTTAATGCCGTTTTCAGCAGTTTATCCGTTATATATAACAAGGGTAAAATCATCTAACGTGTGTTTAACGCCGTTTTCAACAGTTTATCCGTTATATAACGAGGGTAATATTACCTAACTTGTGTTTAACGTCGTTTTCAACAGTTTATCCGTTATATAACGATGGTAAAATTACCTAACGTGGGTTTAACGCCATTTTCAACAGTTTATCCGTTATATAACGAGGGTAAAATTACCTATCGTGTGTTTAACGCCGTTTTCAACAGTTTATCCTTTATATAAAGAGGGTAAAACCACATAACGTCTTTTTAACGCCGTTTTAACAGTTTATCCGTTATATAACGAGGGTAAAATCACCTAACGTGTGTTAAACGCCATTTTCAACAGTTTATCCGTTATACAACGATGGTAAAATCATCTAACGTCTGTTTTCATGAGCTGGCTTTATGACAGGTGTACTACACACATCAGTCTTTCTAGCTACCTTCTAACATAGACTATTCAGCCGAGTGACACGAGTCACAATGCCGGACTTTTGTCAATCATCGGTAATAACTCGAACCCACGACCCCTGAATTGATGAGTGTGTACTAAGCGGATAAAGTATGTATATCACATATATGATCGATGCATATTTATGTCATTTCTCGTCACTGACGTTATATTAAGACAAAAGCATCTTATTTATGCGAATGTGTATCGAGCATTATTTTTTATACTGGTAAGTTATGAATGTTCACATCATCGTATATTTCTATATTAGTCCGCAGTATAAGTAATATTTGTTCGTAAGACCTAGGTGTCAACCTTTATCTATCACCCCGATAGCGGCGATCATCATTGGCGCTTTGCAGCTGAATATGAACTTGTTCTAATCGGCATCACAATTATATTTTCGTATATCCCTTTGCTACATTTACTTTTTTGATTTCCAAGCAGGCGACTTAAAGACACCACATCAGGCGAAATACCCAAATAAGGTAATGCGTTAATTCTAGCTACATTTTGTAAATTGAAATATTACTCCCAAAACATAAACAATTGTGTGAGATATAACCAGAATTTGAGCATTGTCCCAGGCGGGTAGGGATCTGGTTGAGTTTGCAAGACATATAGGGATCTGGTTGAGTGTGTCAGGCAGACAGGGATCTGGTTGAGTGTGCCAGACAGACAGGGATCTGGTTGAGTGTGTCAGGCGAAAAAGGATCTGGTTGAGTTTGTCATGCAGACAGGGATCTGGTTGAGTGTGTGCTAGGCGGAAAGGGATCTGGTTGAGTGTTCAGGCAGACAGGGATCTGGTTGAGTGTTCAGGCAGACAGGGATCTGGTTGAGTGTGCCAGGCAGACAGGGATCTGGTTAAGTGTGCCAGGCGGAAAGGGATCTGGTTGAGTTTGTCAGGCAGACATGGATCTGGTTGAGTATGTCAGACATATATGGATCTGGTTGAGTGTGCCAGGCGGAAAGGGATCTGGTTAAGTGTGTCAGGCAGACAGGAATCTGGTTGAGTGTGTCAGGCAGACATGGATCTGGTTGAGCGTGCCAGGCGGGAAGGGATCTGGTTGAGTGTGCCAGGCAGGCACAATAGGGATTGTGATGAGTGTGCCAGGCATATAAGGATATGGTTGAGTGTTGCAAGGACATAGGGATCTGGTTTAGTGTGCCAGACAGATATGGATCTGGTTTACTGTGACAGACAGACAGGGATCTGCTTAAGTGTGTCAAGCAGACATTGATCTGGTTGAGTGTGCCAGGCGGATAGGGATCTGGTTGAGTGTGCCAGGCGGGAAGTGATCTGGTTGAGTGTGTCAGGTCGGTAGGGATCTCGTTGAGTGTGTCTGGGATAGGATAGGGATCGTGTTGCGTATACCAACCGGATATGGATATGGTTGAGTGTGCCAGGTAGGTATGGATCTGATTGAGTGTGTCAGGCAGATAGGGATCTGATTGAGTGTGACAGACAGACAGGGATCTGGTAGAGTGTGTTAGACGGATAGGGATCTGGTCGAGTGTGTCAAACAGATAGGGATCTGATTGAGTGTGTCAGGCAGATAGGGGTCTGATTGAGCGGGACAGACAGACAGGGATCTGGTAGAGTGTGTTAGACGGATAGGGATCTGGTTGAGGGTGTCAGGCGGATATGGATCTGGTTGATTGCGTCAGGCGGATAGGGATCGTGTTGAGTATAGCAATCGGAAAGGGATCTGGTTGAGTGTGTCAGGCGGATATGGATCTCGTTGAGTGTGTCAGGCGGATAGGGATCTGGTTAAGTGTGTCAGGCGGATAGGGATCTGGTTGAGTGTGTCAGGCGGATAGGGATCTGGTTGAGTATGTCAGGCGGATAGGGATATGGTTGAGTGTGACAGGCGGATAGGGATCTCGTTGAGTGTGCCTGTCGGATAGGGATCTCGTTGAGTGTGCCTGTCCGATAAAGATCTCGTTGCATTTTCTGTTAACGTTTATTGTATCATATTAATCAATTAGCCTTTTCCGACAAGCAGACGCATTTGGACGCACCTGATGTGGACTTTAACGTCGTAGCAAACAGGGGGATTTGCTCGTTGTGATTAAGTTTCCTTCTCCGAAAAAGTATTCCACTCTATCCAATCATATTAATTTCATCTATAGATATTTTAAATTTCTTCACAAGTTGTTTTAAAACTTTACGATGCAGATTTATTATATTTTGAAAATGGGTCAAGGGACATGGGAGTGATCAAAGTTGACCTACATTTCCAACGTTTGATCAGAAATTACAAAAATGTTCTTTTAAATGAATGTGACGAGAGAAGGCTCTAGAATGTCAGCTTGTTTACAGACCTCCCCGAGAATTCATTGTTCATGACGAGAGAAAGCTCAAGAATGTCAGTTTATTTAAGACATCCCTGAGAATTCATTGTTCGTGACGAGAGGAGAATGTCAGTTTGTTTTACAGACCTCCCCGAGAATGTCATTGTTCGCAAACGCCAGAGACAAACGTCATTCCATTGAGGTCCATTTTAATGTGAGTGACACCAAGCGTCCGCCATTTCCGAGCAGTGTATATTGAGAATTGCTCGCCAATCAGTCATGGGCTTAACGAAATTCTGCAAAGCAGTGTAGGCTAGCTATTGGATGCGCACGCAGCTATTTAACCCCTTTCCCTCATACAAACGCTTTATGATGCCTCTGCAGCAGACGGCTTTATGAAAACACAGTGACAAAAGAAGAAATTGCTCAAAACGAGCAATTTCTCCTTTTGCCACAATGTTTTTTCCACTTTTAGTCATAGGTTATCCATTCAATTATAGAGATTTTCTATTTTTTGACAAAATATGTTCAAAGTAGTCTGCTGCAGAGTTGTCGTATGAGGGAAAGGGTTAATCTGAACGTGTTTAAAACGTTGTGTTAGGGTTGGTTTTCCTGCAGCACAGCTCAATTAAATCACACCGCCATTGATATCTTTCTCACAATGTATGATCTGAGCACCAATGCCATTTTAACCCTTTCCCACGTACATCATATTTGCAGCAGGCGACTTTGAAAACATCTAAGTAGAATAATGGCAAACATCAGTAAATCAAATTATAATTAGTAAACAGAGACGAAAACATTGTGGCAAAAGGAGAAATTGCTCGCTTTCTTCTTTGGCCACAATGTTTTCGAGAGATGCGTTAAAATGTGTCTACAAGTGGGAAAGAGTTAAACTGGCATTGAGACCAGGGTCATGCACATGTATGTTCGATTTCAAATAACCGCAATACGTTTTTAATAAACAAGTGTATGTCGAGAATATTTAATAAGTAACGAAAAGTTTCACCCAAATACAAGTCTCAAAATATAATTTACATTTAATGTCAAATCAACGAAATATATACATTTAATAACAATAACATAAGCGACATTATAATCTCATTGTAGTATTCTTAAAATCTCGGTTGACTGCTGGTACAAAGTCATCCGAGTAAAGGCTGAGAATCTACGATAGACCAAGTTACCCCTACGCATGCGTGTGGGGTCTTATCTTGGTCTATATCGATGTCACTCATTCATCAATAGGTAGCAGACACTTTTCAATAAATGTATAATATCTTATCAAAATCGATGTTGATGATACCTGTCAATGGTGACGATACCAGTCGATGGTGGTGATACGGTGATGATACGGTGATGATACGGCGATGATACGGTGATGATACCGGTCGATGGAGAAGATACCAGTAGATGGTGATGATACGGTGATGGTACCGGTCGATGGAGATGATAGGGGTTGCATGTTTCTTTAGGTTAAGGAATAACAGATGATGTAACACCGGTCACATGAAATACACCAATGAACAACGCAATTGAAAGTATCATGCTGGATTTAAACGTCCACTTCCATGTTGGAAGAAATGTTCACCGAATCTTTAACAACCTCTCTGTTTGCACTCCATGCATAGTCGTATCTGTCAATCGATTGTTTGACTTTACTCATGGCACGCCCCCCGCGTATTGAGGTCCTTCTTACAAACACACTGCAACCGTTCTTCACGACGTCCTTAAGTTGTGACCTGATGCAAGCTTTACTAAACAGTTTTCTTTCCCAACTATTTCCACACTCAAATCCTAGTTTAGAGCATTTAGTAAACACAACGAATTTCTTCCCAGAGGCTTTTCTTTGTACAGCCACTTCATACAATGCTGATATATGTGTTTGTCCCTCAAAGAGCCTCTTTGCTCTGTATCCACCACCAACACGTGGACGTGTTGTAACATCATTTTTCTCAGGGGAGATAACCAACTGCCATTTTGACCAACGCATCTCTTCAAGCATGAAGTTGTTCTTTGGAACTTTCTCTCTTTGTAATTTAGGCAGACACTTTGCCTGGTATTTTGCAAACCTTTTTGGAACCTTGAACTTTTGAGCAGCTATTTTTTGTTTATTCTTCTCTGTTGCCTTAACCTTCTTAGCTGCTATCGTTTTAACAGATGTTGGAGTCTTAGTAGCTTTCTTAGCTGCTGTGGTCTTTACGTGAGTGTGTGCCTTTGCTACTTTCGAAGATAGTGCGGATGTACTAGAAGACGGGGCATCCACTGCGTCTCTTAATCCGCCAAACAGAACATGCAAGTCCTTATGAACTGGTTCACATCGTGCTCTCACCTCCTTTTCGTAATTTTCCAGAAAGTCCGCCCCCTTTTCTCTGTAGCAAACTGCCATTAAAAAGTCAAAAATGTTTTTGAAATCGTCAAGATGCAAATGGTGGCCGTCGGTACGCTTGGCAATATCACCATAGAAATGGTTACTACTGTCATAATCCTTGCACTGAACCGAGTAAATACGGACTCGATTCTCACCCAATGCATCTGCTTCCTTTCTCCAGTCTAATTTCAGCTTGTTTTGTGGGTAGGACGGTTCGTGGGGGTTACAGTCACCGATCATCACAAGAGCTCTTTGAGACCCTGGTGTCCATGACAACTTGGTTCGAACCTCGTGCAGAACCAATTCGTAGCATTCATCAGAATCTCCGCCGCCAGTACCTTCGACATTTTTCACAAAGTCACACAACTTCACGACATCATCTGTGAAGTCGACGTACTCGGTGATATATGTATGACTGTCGCAGTAGTCCCCGTGGGCAAAGATGGCGATCTTTATACCAGGGATGTCCGCTTGTAGCCGCTGGACCATGTCCGAGACCCGGCTTCTCACTTCAGTCAAACAAGAATGCATGCTACCAGTTGTGTCGAAGGAGAAAACGATCTCCATTGGGCCATTTGGAAGTGCCATAGTGAATATCCTTTTTAAGCCTGAAATATAGATAATGAAAAATGTATTAATAATCTAATTGTTATTTTGTTTATATAAATAGTTTCAATTTATGGCTGTTGCAAAGGTATTAACACACTTGGTTTGTTTATTTATTGTTGTGATAAACATGTATATAATATTAATAATTTAAACAATATATTGTCATTTAAATCTTAGACGAAAGGGTAAACCAAATATTGTGATAAACATGTATATAATATTAATGAATTATTTTGAACATACCTTTAAATAAATCTTCAAGTCAGTTTATGTTGAGTTTAGACTTTAACCCAGTAACGTCTACTTCAGTTTGATAAAACTTCTGAATAGAGTGTCCTATTTATCCTGTTTTATTCGAGGACTGCGCATGTACATTATACGAGCTACAACCTGTCTTTGAGAGTCAACACTGCGCATGGCGAAGAAACCTATGTCATATTCTAAATATAGTAAACCGTCATTCCGGAACTCTTCGGCTAAACTCGTAAACTCAATTCTTCCGAATTGTGCCCGATTGTATAAACGACTATGCTCGACTAATTCCGTACATACGATTAACTACAATGTGTACACTACACTGGATATACAGTCCAACTATTTAGATGTTATAATTTAAATGTAAGGAGGTGTTTTATGAGCAATACAGATTGCACCATATGTTATATGTTTTGTCTATATCTGGTCTACATGGCAATAAGTTACAATTCACTATTATGTATTATATGTTTTTTTCTTATAAAAATCAATTCTGTGGCAAAACAAGTTTTGAAGGTATTGTAGTAACGGAGGCCTTTATTCAATATAGCGGGATTTCTGATCATTTCTCACTTTTCCAGCTTTGCTATGCAATGTTCACGTATGACTTTAAATTATTCTCAGTGTTGTCATAAGATGGCAAATATTGAGTCGATAATCTTTTAATATCATAACCTGGGACCACATAAACGTATTAGTGGCCCAGTCATAACGTTGCGTTCCTATATAACTTTTAATTCAAGATTTGCTTAGTTGCTTATGTTGTCTTTACACTTGAATTGTCAGCCTAGCCTATATAATGAAATATTGCACCTAAATCATACAGAGCTCTAGATAAGGGGCGTTTTGCATGTTCTAAAATGCTTATTTGACCCTCGAATCCTATGTTGTGGGTACTCAAAAGAATCGTATCAGTGAGACAATTCTTTTGAGTACACACAACATAGGTTTTGCTTTGATAATAAGAGAGAAATTGTGGGGGAAAGAGATGAATACCACCCCTGCTTACCTCGTGATAAAGATCTGACCTTTATTTTGCATTGTTTATTAGAGAAGCGTCTAGGTTGTTTCTAAAATGAATTGGTGTTTTGACGCCACTTTCAACAATTGTTCAGTTATATCACGGTGTTTCCTGGGTAAGTTATCAGCACTACTGCTCCATTTATCCTGGAACCAGCCAGTCACCCGCAATGTTAATCACGCACTCCTGAGCGCCAAGTAGGTCAGCCATTACTACAAAAAATATATTATTTAAGTCTATGGTATGACCCGGCCGGGGTGGAACCCGCGACCTCCCGCTACCGAGGCGGACGCTCTACCCATACAGAAGCGTCTAGAAAGATACTGTGGATGATTTACAAACATTGATCGCACTCGATTCGGACGCTTAACCACTACAGAAGCGTCTAAAAAGATAGTGTGGATGATTTATAAACATTGATCGCAGTCGATGCGGACGCTCTACCACTACAAGAGCGTCTAGAAAGATATTGTGGATGATTTATAAACATTGGTCGCAGTCGATGCGGACGCTCTACCACTACAGGAGCGTCTAGAAAGATATTGTGGATGATTTATAAACATTGATCGCAGTCGATGCGGACGCTCTACCACTACAGGAGCGTCTAGAAAGATATTGTGGATGATTAACAAACATTGAATATTCTAAAAATATAGATATGAGGCCCGTCCCACGAGAAAACCAACACTGTGCAATTTGCGTAAAGTATCGACCCGGATCAGTCTTAGCATGCCGCTCAGGCTAATCCGGCCAGACATATTTCGCCTCCTGTGGAACAATTTACCATCAACAGTAGCTGAAGTACCTACACTCAATAGTTTTAAATCAAGATTAAATAAACATTGGATTTACCCTTACACATTCAATGCAAGATGTTATATGCCTTACTAAGTGACACGGATTGTGTCAAAGGTCATTCCAAATACATGTAAATTCTATAAGTTAATAGAACAAGGAAAAAACTATTAAGTAATTTAAACCATATACAAAGAGGGAAAACAAATGGACCTGTGAAAAGCAAAATGCTTATAAGTTTCGACTTATTTGGTCTCGAATACTATATGAACTATATGAACAAGGAATCATTACTCTATACCTCTATCCCCCTGAGACTGAATGTGTCGGCCCGGAGTAGCCTGCGCTAATTTAGCGCAGGCTAATCCAGGCCGACACATTCAGTAGCCTAATCTGGGTCGATACATTACGCAGAGACCATAATGTTGGTTTTCTCGTGGAACGGCTCATATACATGTATTTCTATGTCTCCGAAGATTCTGATCAGTTTACAAAGATACACACGTTGATCTTGATTTTCACTTATCCCAAATGCAATTTACCCTTATGGTTGTTTTTCTTTGAACACTGACCATATAAACATCAAGGAACTAAACAAAAATAGTATCAAAATAATTTCTATATTTCTTGCCTAAGAAATTAAAAAAAAAAATCTTATTCCGATTCATCTTTATCTTTATAAAGGAGTCCTCTTCATATCTCGAGAGTCATTTAAACATTTTCTGCCTCGTAAATAACGTAGAAATGTCACTTTAAAATCCTAGAAACTTCTCTCATGACCCGGTTAATAAATATAACGGTACATCATGAGTGTTATCTTTTATTTTTAGCGGGAAAATTGTGTATTCATTCTCCCGCGATAAAATCACATGGGGTACCAAATTTCTGTCATGTGACCATTTTGGCGGCAATCTTTTAGCGTTTTTCTCTTCTGATTGGTCGAACACCGAGTTGACCCTGGTTTGACACGAAACCACGTGATATTGTTATTATTTGGGAAGGGAAAACCATAACACGAGGATAGGAGGTTTAAATGATTAAATTTTGTGTTTGACAACCGGTTTTTGGATTTAAATCGCCATGGCGATGATTGACAGTACGAACATTATGGATATGGGAAGCCGACCAAGGCGTGTGAGGCACGAATCGGCCAAGAATTACGACGGAGAAGGCGAGAAAACCCTCGAGCTTCGAGGCATCCTGGACGTGTTGAGTGCTTATCGCGACTACGACGGCGGTGTCAACTGCAGCTTATGTGGTAAGTGTCAGCTTCATTTATAATTTATTTGTTGGTTAAAATGACCGAATCCGTGTTGGTAACAGCAGAAACATGTTTCGCAAGGCGATCAAACCGGCTTTTTTTTGCTGTAAAGATAGACATGATTGAGGAAATATGTGGTCTCGAAAACCGATGACAATTTCAGCATGCTGAATGCAAAGCCGCATTGATGGAATTACTCGTAGCGTGTTTCTTAATGAATTTCTGAAAATCAGTATTTTAAAAGCTATATTTAAAATAGGTCAAGGTCATATTGGTTTGTTTACATATTTGTTTATGTTGTGTATTTTGTCTTGAATATTAATCTAGATACTCACAAATGTGACCATTGAATGTGGAATTTCATACATACTGTATTTTATCTCTCAGTCGCTGTTTAAACTTGAACACAAATTGAGAGATTAGGTGTTAGCAACCTGGATAGCTCAATTCTCAAAAAGTACTCTTTCTAAGGGAGATGTCCAAGGTTCGAGCACCAAATAGGCTGCATGTTTGTCACTTCTTTGACATTGCCGACCATAAAGGGGTGCAACAGCTTCGTCACCGAGTCTAAACTCTAACAGCATTTGCAGTGTATATTATAAGCGCCTTGAGGATGAATTTCTAGTGAAGGAGGGGTGTACATTAAAAGATATTGTGTAAAATGTAATGCCGTCGTGGTTTCCTCTTTTTCTGTCACATACGACAAATCTGCAACAAATATACAAGTTTTTCATTTTCATGGACATGTGAAATAAGTAATGCTGGTCTTATGGATGTGCATAATAAATATGTTTGTGTTTCAGGTAAACTCTATAAGAGTAAAGTGTGTTTTATCAAGCACTTGTGGGAGCATAGCATATACTGGGACTTATTCCCTGGTGACAAGAACCATGAGCGAGTACTGGCAATTCAGGCGGCCCTCATTTTGTACTCTGGAAACCTTGGGGTATCAATGAAAGATGCAGAAAGGTAAGGGATTGTCTTTGTTTGAGTTATAATAAGTGTATTGACCAAGGAAATGTCGTAATACTTAAACCAAATAAAACCACAGTTGAATTTTCAAGACAATATTTACTCTTCATGAAATCAAGTAATTTAAGCCCATAATAATGTCGACAGTTAGACATCAGAATGTACTTTAATAAAAAAGTTTGATCTGTACTTTCACACTGTATGCATAGGTAGGTGATATAGTGTATAATTGCCTTTTCCAGGAGATGTTGGGATTTTTGTGTGTGTAATATTTCTGTTTATAGATATCGTTGTCAAAATCAACAAGACACTTTATTTATGCATTTGTCTTCAATAAGTGGCGTCTCAAGTTAGATCCCCAGTCGCGGTGCTGTGGTCATGGTTGAGTGCTCTTGGGCAAAGCACGTTTCCTAGCCTAGTACTGGTTTGTTTACCCAGGGATCACGAATAGGTGAACTGTCGCCGTCATATAACTGAAATAATGTTCGAAATGGTGTAAAACTCAAACAAATCAATCAGTTAGTGTTGTGATAATACTGATATCAGAATAATTTATTTGATTATACTATGTTATTTTACGATCTTATTATACCCCCCTTTGAAGAAGAGGGGGTATATAGGAGTCACTGTGTCGGGCAGTATGTCTGTCTGTCGGTCGGTCGGAAGCCATATTTTGTCCGGCCTATTTCTTACAAACCACTGGGTGGAATTCAATAGAATTTTACATGAAGCTTCTATACCAAGAGGAGATGTGCATATCCTAAAGGGGTTACAATTGCATGATATTTTACAGAGTTATGGCCCTTTTAGTAATTAAGTTATGGTGTAGGTCAATGTGCTGTTTAGGGGGTATTTTGTCCGGCCTATTTCTTACAAACCACTGAGTGGAATTCAATAAAATTTTACATGAAGCTTCTATACCAAGAGGAGATGTGCATATCCTAACGGGGTTACAATTGCATTATATTTTACAGAGTTTTAAGTTATGGTATAGGTCAAGGTGCTGTTTAGGGGGTATTTATCATCTTCAGTGATAGTTCTAGTTTAAACTATTGTAAAAGCCCAGAGTCTAGGAACAGATTCGCTCGCGAAGACTAAACACAGTGTTCATGTATCCATGATGTCTCTAGGGTACTGGGCACTGTATCTACTGGACTATTAACTAGACACTCTTTATAATTGGATAGTTATGATTTATACCATAAAGATTTTCTAGTTTTTGACAAAATATGTTCAAAGTCGTCGGCTGCAGAAATGTCGTATGAGGGAAAGGGTTAAATGTAAACAATGATAATGAGGCGAGAATTATTTAAGAAAATGTTGGAAAATCAGTGTAAAACAACAAGATTGTTCTTAATTCAATGATTTTGAATGAGTCCGTTGGACCCTGTCATGTTTTTGAAGACCCATTCGTAATTGTGAATGTGTGTGTTAACCCTTTCCCTCATACGACAATTCTGTAGCAGACGACTGAACGTATTTTGTCAAAACATCTCCATAATCAGCGATTTTTTTCCTTCTTTAGCTGGTACCGTTTAACGGACCCATTCACAATTACAAACGGCTCTTCACAATTTTCCAAAAGGGTCCGACGGACCCATTCACAATTCTGGCCAAAAGGGTCCGTCAATTCACAATTCTGGCCGACTAGCCTAATTTTAACTTTGTAACTAGCTTTTCTGACAAAATCAAAAACATTCTCGGCCCGTCGCTGTTGTTTACATTTTAAAACAAATCGCAACATTTCTCAGTGCCGTATATCCATTCAGGTGTCGCAATTATTTATCGGAAACAAATATTTAACGAAATAATTATATTTCTTATTCGTACAATAAGTATTGGGAGTTGGGTGTTATTTCGTTTATTTATTTTTTACCCATTCCGTCTTGTCGACTTAACCACGTGTTTTTTAAAAAAAACATGGCGTCCGACGAAATTTTTCGCTGATGTGAATTGGATTTTCATGTATTTAAATGGTAACTGCATATTTTCTAGACTCAATTTAATGTTAAATATGATTTATTTAATCGTTGCAATAGCTGCCTATGATGTTAACAGCGGATAAATGAAAACAAAATTACTTATTGAAGACGCATGCATCTATAACTAAAGCGTCTAGATGATTACGATAAAAACGATTTGACAATGTCGAGATATAATAAATATTATCAGAAAAAACTACCATCAGCGCCTGAAAAGGCTATACAACGATCAATTATTTGGTAAGGCACAATTGGACACTAGCCATGATACTGAGCAGCGTACAGAACATTCACCAGGGCCATGCATGGAAACAGTTTTAACTGTCTAAACCCAACTAGAATTAGGGTCCGTATCGCCTACATCTGAATCTCAAACCGTATCCCCTGCTACTCAAACTGACGATTAAGTGATTGTAGCTAGTAATGCAAGCCTTAACACAGACAGCGGCTTATTATTAAGTTACATAGCTGTAATATTTAAATTCACAATTTTATGGAAACAACAACACTATTTTTCACAATTTCCCTGGTACCGGACCCATTCACAATTTAGGTAAAAAAATCGCTGATAATTGAATGGATTACCTGTGACAAAGAGTGGAAAACATTGTGGCAAAAGGAGAAATTGCACGTTTTGTGCCATTTCTTCTTTTGTCACTATGTTTTCAAAAAGCCGTCTGCTGCAGAGGCGTCAGAAAGCGTCTATATGAGGGAAAGGGTCAAATAAACGGTACCATTTAAATAGGGGAAAAAATGCTCATATGATATTTATTTTTCTTCAGCTTATTTCCTTGCTTCTCATTTAAAGATATCTATTGCCATTTTTTTTTTATGACCCAAATGTTTTTTACAGATTGATGGATTTACTAGTCACTTCGCCAAATGTTCCCCAGACAAATACATCCCATCATGCCTTGTACCCAGCGACTCCCAAGAAAGCAGTAACGCCACCTGTGTGCCCAGCTACGCCTCGAAAAGACGGCAACAAACGAAAACTTTCGCATATTCACACCCAGAAGACACCACGAAAGAAACTCCGACTAGACCGATAGGAGAAAATAAAACGGATCTTGTGTACAAAGTGTAAATAGACCTACAGATGACAGTGTGCTTGTATACTGAATGGGCTGAAGTCGAAGTCTTTAACAATTTTTGTAAGGAGATAAGGTTCTGCATTGAACCCTTCCCTACATGTAGATGATACAATATTTGTTCTACAGTTGTTTGCTTTGAAAATTTCTTGGGAATGGAGTCTTGAATATATAAAACTTTGATGTATAACTGAAAATTTCTCGGGAATAGAGTCTTGAATATAAAATGTTGATGCATTACTGAAAACATTGAGGGTAAAGGCAAGGCATCATCTTTTACAATGCTAAAACAGAATATTGTAAACCAAGTTTTGTGGTTCCCAACATTGCTTGAAAAATGTAAATTGGCTTGAATTTTTGTAAAATTTAATTGTAAGGCTGTAGACAGTTAATACTTGATAAAGGTGCTAAGATTGTAAATGAGTGTAACCCTTTCCCACATACAACAGATTAGCAGCAGACGACTTAAAACAAAAACATTTTGGAAAAAGTTGATAATATTTTGTACGTGTTATTATTAAATAGAATCGGGTCTATTTCTACTTTTGCCACAATGTTTCCCTTATAGAGATTTTCAATATTTTTGCCTAGATGTTTTCAAAGTTGTCTGCCGCGGATTTATTGTATACTTGAGGGAAAAGGCCATCCATTTCTCTTGTACAGATGCCATTTAATGCCTTAAACCCGAGAAATGGTTTAAGATGCACTTTCTCCTTTTTGAAACAAACTGTATCAAACGTTTACTAACCTTTCCCATATTCCACGAATCTGCAGCAGCAACTTTAAAATATCTGGATTTTTTATTTTTTGAAAATTGCCATAAATAAAAGTATTATTGTTGACTAGAAATGAAAACTTTGTGGAAAATCGGAGAACAGAAGACATCTGCTGCAGATGCATTAAAATATTCCTGGGAAAGGTTGAACCATTTCCCTCATATAGACGCTTTCTGACGCCTCTGCAACAGACAGCTTTTTTACTAAAAGTGGAAAAAAATTGTGGCAAAAGGAGAAATTGTTTGTTTTGAGCAATTTCTGCTTTTGTCACTATGTTTTCCAAAAAGCTGTCTGCTGCAGAGGCGTCAAGCGTCTATTTGAGAGAAAGGGTTAATATCTTGTTTAGTCTAGAAATTGGACACACAACTTCTTTACAAGGCCAAATTTCTTCCAAATTTGTTGTTTGTTGTATAATTATAATGTTTACTGAATTTGTTTTTGATAAGATGTGATAAGGAAATGATTGACAGCCGATGGAAAACCTGTCTGAGTGTAGTCATTCTTATAGAATTGAGTTTTAAAACCCTTACCAACATACAGATGCATTGTGACAAAAGGAGAAATTGCTTAAATTATGTGCAATTCCTCTTTCTGCTAATATGTTTGCAAAAGTCTTCTGCTGCAGAGGCATCAGAAAGTGTATGTGGAAATGGTTGAAACTTGAGAACACCCAACAACTTGGGATGTATTTGAAAGATAAATAATTGTTAATTTGATGGTTTTTTAAGACGTTTGTAGGGCTCTATATGTTGTTGAATCTGATGAATGTTTGACATTTTTAAAAGTGCTACTTTTTATGTTTCCTCTTTAAAATTTATTTTCACTTATAAATTGTTGGCATGAATATATGGTCAACCCTTTCCCACAAGTCTGCAGTAGACGATTTTGAAACCATACCCGTAATAAATTCGAAACTCCCTTTAAATGAAAGTACAATAATTGAATCAAGTCGAAAACATGTTGACAAAAGGAAAAATTACTCGTTATGAGCAATTTCTCCTTTTGCCACAATTTTTCAAAAGTTGTCTGCTGCAGAGGCTTCAGAAAGCGTCTGTATGATGGAAAGGGTTAAATTTGCTTGCTATTAGATGAAAGTTTACTGTAGACATTAGTGTACATACATTGTTAGAAAGATTGTTATTGATTTGTTGATAGTTGTCAAAATGCCTTTGATTGTGATATTGCTACTTTGAAGTTTTTATAAGATGAAACTTTATTACTGCACTAATATGTTTGTGTGGAATGCTCGTTAGAATTGTTTCTAAGAAGTACCCTCCCAATATATGTTAGTTATTGAAATAAAGACTATATAGAGATAAAGATAGTGCTACTTTGAAGTTTTTATAAGATGAATCTTTATTACTGCACTAATATGTTTGTGTGGATTGCTCATTAGAATTGTTTCTAAGGAGTACCCTCCCAGTATATGTTAGTTATGAAAAAAGAATATATAGAGATAAAGACAGCTTTATGTCTTATTTACCCATTCCCACCACCTACTGTAAATTATTTTGAACCCATTCAGGGAAAAACTGGGAAAATCTTTATATTAAAGAACAAATGTTGAAAATAATTGAAAATATTGTGGCAAAAGCTCATAATGAGCGAAAACTGTTCTGAATGAACAATATCTCCTTTTATCCGAATGTTTTCAAAAAGACATCTGCTGCAGATGCTTTGTGCCTCTGTGGCTGGGGGACGCTGAAACTGAATGGCAGCCACAGTAGGACCCTTGCTTTAACCAGAAGAGCTTGCTAAAGGGGTCTGAACGGTTGGAGTCGATACAACTCTTGAGCTTGAGCAGGTGGAGTGGTATTAGTTTGATATACCTTTTATATTTTTTATCTCACTGTATATATATGGTAGGGCTCTAGATAAGGGGCGTTTTGCATGTTCTAAAATCCTTATTTGACCGTATAACCCTATGTTGTGGGTACTCAAAAGAATCGTCTCATTGAGACAATGCTTTTTGAGTACCCACAACATAGGGTTTGCTTGGATGGTAAGAGAGATAGTGTGGGGAAAAGAGCTGTATAATGTGTGCTTCCCATTGTCCAGATAGCACCGGCTTTGTCTGAACCCTTTCCCACATATAGAAGCTTTCTGACACTTCTGCTTCAGACAACTTGAATACATTTATGATATGGCAAAATGAGAAATCGCTCGTAATGAGTAATTTCCCCTTCTGCCTCAATGTTTTCAACTCGTATAAAAAAATTGTCCTTTCATTTGTCTATTTCTGTCTAGTTGTTTACAAAGTTGACTGCTGCAGATTTGTGGTATGTGGGATAGGTTTAAGTATTTTCATAGAGGATGACCCATAAATGTATTTTATTAGATAGACATGCAAACCTGACTTATCAAATAATTCGAAATGTGTTTGTAGCCTTAGTTGAGATGATTAACCCGTTCCCACATACAAACAACAGAATATCTGCAGTTTTCTTTGAAAACAACTGGGCAAATAAATTGATAATATCTAAAAAAAATAAAAGCATGTTAAATTGATAAACAAATAAACGTTGAAAGCTTTGTAGTAATATAAAAATTGCTCTTAATTGGCAATTTATCCTTTTACCAAAATGTTTTCAAATGTCTGCAGTAGATGCATCTCAATGTGGGTTCAGATAAGTTCTCTCAACCTTATAATTATGGCCCTCAATTTTATACCTATAATGTGTTCAAATTATGTGTTCATAATGTGTTCAAAAGATATGCCATTTTGTGTTCAAATTACAATAATTGTGTTCATAATTTTTTTTATTTCATTTTTAACCCTTTCTAATCGACAGATATCCGCGGTAGTTGACCTTTGAATACATTGTGACAAAATGAGAAGTTGCTTGTGATGAGCAATTTCTCTTTTTCTATAATGCTTTCAATCCATTTCAATGATTAAACTCTCATTTATAGAGATTTTTTCATATTTTTGCCAAGGTATTTTCCAAAGTTGTCTGCTGTAGATTTGTTGAATACGGGAAAGGGTTAAATTAAGGTGAAGATATATTGTTTTTAGATAGGAATATACTTTTATTTTAATATTTTGATGCAGAATATCTCATTGGCTTGATCTTTGTGGTCATGTCAATCGGGGTCACTCTGAGAACTGTTTACCTGATATGTAATTATTATAATTGTCTACTTTGACGAAAATGTTTGAGCAATGGTTGATATATAAAAACTCTTCTTTTCCCACAAGGTTTTTAAGACTCGTCTGTTGCAGAGGCATCTAAAAGTGTCTTTCGTCTGCTGCAGGTTGGTTGTTGGAAAGAGTTAATTAAAATACTGCTTTCTATTTTCCACCACATGTTTTCAAAGCTGATAAAGAAGCATTAATAGTGTTGCTAGAGCAATTGCCTTGAAGGGGGGCTGATCTTCAAAAATGCTTCTCCTGGCTTCCTTTCTTTGGGCTCTGATTGGGGCAGATAAGAAGAGTATTTCAAATTCCAAAACCTTTATTTGACACTCAAACCCTATTTTGTGGGTACTCTGTGAGACCATTCTTTTGAGAACACACAGCATAGGGGTTGGTCGAGTCATAAGAGAGGTAAAGGTAGGAAAAGACCTTAACCTTTTCCCTCATACAACAATTCTGCAGCAGACGACTTGGAACAAATTTATCAAAAAATAGAAAATGTCTATCATTGAATGGATAACCTATGACTAAAAGTGGAAAACATTGTGACAAAAGGAGAAATTGCTTGTTTATGAGAATTAGTCCTCTTGTTAGGTTCATGAAAAATTAATGCTTCATGGTAGATGACTAAACATTATCATACTGGGTAAACCTTTGATTTTCCTTTAACCCTTTCCCACATACAGGAAATCTGCAGCAGACGACTTTGAAAACATGGTGACAAAAGCCTGAAAAATCTTCATAAAAGATGGCTTAATTGTTAAATAAAGTTGAAAACATTTTGGCCAAAGGGGAAATTGCTCATTATGTTTTCATAAGTCGTCTGCTGCTATTGGGTCAGAATGTGTCTGCAGGTGGGAAAGGGTTAAAATACACCATATAAATAGTATATCCAAGAGTGCATGATCAAATATTTGTTATTAATTTTACTTGTTAACTTGTAAAGAATGTTTTGTTTGGATCATGATCATATTTTCCCATGTTTTCATTCTTAACCATGATTACATTTAATTAACCCTTTCGCTCGTACATTCTGATGTATTTACAGCAGAAAATGTTTGAAATCATTATGGCAAAAGGAGATATTGCTCATAATGAGTGGTTTTTCTCCATTTGCAACAATGATTTCAACTCGATTCAATAAATATTCATTCATTTACTGAAATTATTACATAATTTTGCCAAGATGTTTTCAAAGTGGTCTGCTTTAGATTTACCGAAAGTGGGAAAGGGTTCAATATGAATATGTCCGTGTTAAAAAGTAAAAGTTGTCATTTCTGAATGATGTATAGGTTCAGATAAACCTGTCCATCTGCACAGTCTTGTCAGAACCTGCAGAACTTGACAGCATCTTTTAACAAGCAGATGACTTTTTGAAAATATTTTTGAAAACATTGTGTCAAAAAAAGAAATTGCTCAAAACGAGCAATTTCTCCTTTTGCCACAATATTTTCAAACTATTCAATTTATAAACCGTCAGTTATATGGAGTTTCCATTTTTGGCCCAGATGATTTCAAGGTCATCTGCTGCAGACGCATGGTATGTGGGAAAGGCTTAAGTAAGTAATGTATCTAAATATATTGAACAGAGTAAATCCAGTTCAACCTGTGCATCCTTGTACTTTTTCCCATACCTTTGTCGTGGACAGGCTAATATAATCTGTGGACCTGTGAATGTTCTGAATGTAGTGAGATAGTGCTGTAGATCAGTGTCATATTGCATGCTCTGAAGAGCTTATTTGACCTCTGAATCCTATATTGTTGGTACTCAGAAGAATTGTCTCTGAGAGACGATTCTTTTGCGACCCATGTCATAGATTTCAAAGGTGTTGTAAGAGATATATATATACTCTTCATTAACACCCTTTCTCCCATATGGATGCCTCTACAGCAGACGGCTTTTTGAAAACATAGTGACAAAAGAAGAAATTGCTCAAAACAAGCAATTTCTCCTTTTGCCACAATGTTTCCTACTTTTAGTACTAGGTTATCCATTCAATTACAGAGATTTTTTTTTGACAAAATATTTTCATAGTCGTCTGCTGCAGAATTGTTGTTTGAGGGAAAGGGTTAAAGAAGGCTGCCGTTTTATTTTGAAAGAAATGTGGGTGGCTAATGGAATGGTCAGTCAAAAACGGTGCATGCTAAAAATTCTTCCGGTCTGCTGAAACGTTGCCATAAACCAGACAGACCAGACCGCCTTGTTTAGAATATTAGAGATTTAACTTTTAAGTTGTCGATTATTCTTTATTATATGTCCATTGAAACTTTAATTACAACTCTATTATTCATTATATGTCCAGTGAAACTTAAATAACAACTCTATTATTCAGTATATGTCCAGTGAAACTTTAATTACATCTCTATTATTCATTATATGTCCAGTGAAACTTGAATTACAACTCTATTATTCATTATATGTCCAGTGAAACTTTAATTACAACTCTATTATTCATTATATGTCCAGTGAAACTTTAATTACAACTCTATTATTCATTATATGTCCAGTGAAACTTTAATTACAACTCGGGTCTGGTAAAATATACCAACCTACTCCTTGAAATGTAAAGTTGCCATACTCTGACCAGCATACATACACGATTTGATGCCTTTGCATCAGGCAATTGTTGAAAACATTGTGGCAAAAGGCGATTTCTCCTTTGTCCACAATGTTTTCAAGTCATCTGCTGGAGGAGCATTAGTTGCAGTATCATGGAAAGGAATAAAAACCAGTGGACTTATGATATCTTGAATACCGAATATTTTGTATTAACTATAACCATTTCCTTAATTGCATCTGTCTTTTGAAAAATGCGTAGCAGCAGTTCTGTTTGCTCATATGAGCTGTCAACACTGCTTCTGCACTGTTATTGTGATATGATTTGGTCACATTCTTGCTTTTCTTAATAATCACTAAAGAAAATATCAATTAGAAGCTGAATATACATAAATTAATTAACCCTTTCCCTCATATAGAAGCTTTCTGATGCCTCTGCAGCAGACAGCTTTTTGAAAACATGGCGGCCAAAGAAGAAATTGCTCCAAATGAGCAATTTCTCCTTTTGTCATCATGTTTTCACCTCTATTCAACTATTGTACTTCCATTTAAAGAGATTTTCCATATTTTTGGAGTACAGTTTCAAAGTCGTCTGCTGCTAATTTGTTGTATGTGGGAAAGTGTTAATTATAAATGTTTGCCATGTTATCACTAGACCACTGTGATTGTGTGGGAAACAGACACATTCCCTCATAAAGAAGCTTTCTGACGCCTCTGCAGCAGATGGCATTTTGAAAACATAGTGACAAAAGAAGAACTTGCACAAAACGTGTAATTTCTGCTTTTGCCACAATGTTTTCAATTATATAGATTTTCTATGTTTTGACAAAATGCGTTCAAAGTCGTCTGCTGCAGAATTGTCCTATGAGGGAAAGGGTTAACACAAAGTCCTGCAGGTGAATCATCTTGCAGAGTTGCCCTACCTAAGGTTGGAAGATAATTATATAGTTGTACTTCTTATCCCCTTAGTATCTTGCCATTGTTATTGTCAAAACTGTTTTTGTGTCGCTTGATACTCTTAGGAGTTACTTCTCTATTGTCTGTCTGTCTGTTGTCATTGATTAACCCTTTCCCTCATATGACAATTCTGCAGCAGACGACTTTGAACGTATTTTGTCAAATAATGGAAAATCTCTATAATTGAATAGATAACTTATGACAAAAAGTGGAAAACATTGTGGCAAAAGGAGAAATTGCACGTTTTGTGCAATTTCTTCTTTTGTCACTATGTTTTCAAAAAGCCGTCTGCTGCAGAGGCGTCAGAAAGCGTCTATATGAGGGAAAGGGTTAACCATTTCCCACATACAACAAATGCGTAGTAGACAATTTTGAAAAACATCTAGACAAAATTATGGACACTTTATAATTGTTGAATAGAGCAATTTCTATTTTTGCCACAAATCTGCTGCAGATGCTTTCATGGGAATAATTATATGGTTATATTCTTGACAAGTGTCTGAGGGTCTATTCGAGTTTACAAAGTGTTTGATTGTGATAGGAAGCTTCTTACGCCATTTTCAATGACTAGCCCAACAGGGAACGAACCCGGTATACCCGGTCCCAAATCCCCGACACTTACCAATCGACCTTGATAGATTCCTAATGTATGTCCATCTTTCTGTATGTCAAGCTTTCACTTACTTATATATGTACATATATTGGCAGACGACACATGACTTGAGGGCTTCATGCAAAACGGTTGTAACTAGATCTTGTTCCAGATGTAGTTACAACTGTTTTGCATGGGACCATTGAACACTCTTGTTGGTGAAAAAAAAAAAGGAAAAGTGCTTGTCCACAATGTTTTTATAAGGACTCTGTGTATGATTGAATTGTAGAGAAAAATTTAAAATTTGGAAAAAAAAAAGAAATAATTTTAGACTTTTAATAACATGAAAACTAAAAGTTAAAAATTAAACTATGCATTTTTAGCCATATTTGTGATAATTGTATAATTGGAAAGATTATGATACACATTTTTTTGTTATATTGATTTTACTTCAGTTTTCATTTCTGTATACTGTTACCTGGGTAACCATTTTAAATAATAAAAATGTTTGAAATCAAATGAATGTTTTGATTTGAATTTAAGCCATTACATCTGTTAATCATGAATTGAGTCCATGCATGAAAAAACGTACAGGTTTGCACTTTAGGTTAAGATCAGCCTGTACATCCACTCCATCTTAGAATCTTTAGAATCTTGTTGAGTCCCGGTAGCTCAGTCGGTAACGACGCGGGCTGTCAATCCAGTGGTTGTGAGCTCGAATCCCGGCTCGGCCAACTTTCTTTCCAACGTTGGACAAATGTCATTGCGTCATTCGTCTTCCACCAATGGGCTAAGTCTATGTGGAAAAGCAGCCAGTTGCTTGGGAAGATTGTTGTGTGGAGTACTGGTTTGCGAAAAACCAGGAAACACATGAGTAGGTGAACTGGCCGCGTTGTTGTACTGGCCGCCGTGATATGACTGAGAAATTGTTAAAAACGGCGTCCAACCCCTATTCGAACAGATTGAGTGGATTCAATGCTGTTCACAAAAGTCAGCTTTTGTACCTTTTCTCGTTCACCGGCTCATATTGACCATTTCCCACATACAACAACAAATCTGAAGCAGATGACTTTGAAAATATCTTGACAAACACACAGAAAATATTGTTGCAAAAAGTTCTCAAAAGTTGTCTGCTGTAGAGGCATCAGAAAGCGTCTCTATGTGGGGAAAGGGTTGTTAATACAGAGACTGATGGCATAATTGATGATATATGTTGAACTCATTTGGGCAAAGTGCTAGACTCATTCCAACATACCAGAACAAGAAATTTGCAGCAAACGACTCAAAACATATGGGCAGATTTCTTGTATAACCCTTTCCCTCATATAGACGCTTTCTGACGCCTCTGCAGCAGACGGCTTTTTGAAAACACGGTGACAAAAGAAGAAATTGCTCAAAACGATTTTGACACAATGTTTTCCACTTTTAGTCATAGGTTATCCATTCAATTATAGAGATTTTCCATATTTTGACAAAATATGTTCAAAGTCGTCTGCTGCAGAATTGTCGTATGAGGGAAAGGGTTAAGAGTGTCCACCTTGGTAGTAGGAGACCAGGGCTCGATCCCCGGTCAGGGCATCATTCCAAATACTTAAAAAATGGCAGTAATGGCTTCACTCCTTGGGGCTCTCAGCTCAGGGTTATGCAGAGGTCCAGATAAGGAGGGGTATTCGGCTCTTTTTCCCACAATTTCTCACTTATTATTATAGCAAACCCTATGTTGTGGGTACTCAAAATAATCGTCTCACTGAGACGATTCTTTTGAGTACCCACAACATAGGGTCATATAAGGTTTTTAGAAAATGCAAAACGCCTCTTCTCTAGAGCTTAGTTATGCTGAATAGCATTATGACTGACTTGTCATTATCTGGATGGATAAAACCTGTAGAACTGGTAAATTACCCAGGTAATACTGATAATAATTGAAATACTTTTGAAAATGGTGTAATACATCATGTAATTGATACAAGAGTGTTCCCAATGTTGTTATTCAGACGCTTTCTGTTGCCTCTACAGCAGATGACTTAAAAATATTGTGGCAAAAGGAGAAATTGCTCAAAATAAGGAACTCCTTTTGCCACAATGTTTTCTTTAGTGTATAATAATTGTTGTCTGCTTTCGATTTGTTGTATTCAGCAAAGACCTAAGGTCTTTGTATTCGGGAAAGGGCTCAGGAATTAGATTTAAGGAAGACAATTTCGTTCTTTATTTTCAGAAAAGTTTGATTGGTTATTGCCCTTGCAAATGTTATTTCTTTCTTATATTTAAACCCAAATTCCATAAAAGGACACAGATTGTATTAAATATTTCGGGTTTTCTGGTTACATTTTACAATTTTAACGACTCATTCAGGTAAGTACTGGGGAATTCTTTTAGTAGAAACGCTGTGAGAAACGACAGGCCATCTATTTCAAAGCACAACACACCCATCTGAATTATGTCGCAATCGTTTCGTTTCCATAACATGTGCTCACGGAAAATTGTGCCTCGGTTGACTGACTGCGGAAATAAATTACAGGGCTCCATAAGGGAAATGTTCATATCCGTTTAATTGTATCTAGTTTTCTATGGAATTTTGTCTTCGACTATTAAATAAAATCAATTATTTATAAGAAATAAAAAATACACGGTAATTTGTGTGCTATCAGTTTCATAAAATTTCGTAAACTAAAATCTAATATTTTTTAAATTATCCTTTAGGCGCCTCAATACGCAATGCGTTTTGTGTACGGGACTTCTCGCGCCAATCATATTGTGTGTAAGATTACACATAGATTCAATAAACAAATGAAGCTACAAAAGCCTCATAAAGCCATTATTCTTCTTTTTTTACCCTAAACCAAGAATAAAATACCCCAATATGCTCAATTTCGCTTAATTTAAAGGATAAGATAAAATTCTACATGTTGGTTGCCATGTTGGAAATTGTAAGCCCATGTGACTTGTGTGTGTCGGGGCAAAAATAGTAACACTGTCACGGAATTCGTGGCTAGCGATATCCCCTTTTCCCTAGCCTTTTCGACGTTTGGGCACCCTATTTTGGATATATATCGATGAAGATAGACTTATTTTTTGCTGTTTTCTTTTTTTAGCTGGATTTGCTCCAAAGGTTGGTAGAAAAAGAGCTTTTAATCGAATATTTTTTGTACTAACGTTTTTCCTCCATATTGGAGATTGCATCAAGAAGACCTTTCAGAGACCCCTGGTTGATGATTCGGCTTTTCAACCACTGTTTTCAGACACTTCATTATATTCTACATGCTGGTGTTGAGTGAATTGTATTTGTTCGTTAATACCAGTTGTCACACCAACATTCTTAGTGGGCAAGGAAATACGTTATCGTGAAGCTTTGACCTCCACGAACGTCGCTAGTTGGTCATTATCTCACCATTTTGACACCTTTCAATGCTTTTTAAAGTCATTTATGCACCATAGTATCAATTCTACAAACTCGTATGATATGTGAAATGAGTCTATTTGTCTAGATAATGGTTCGTATAATTGGTTGGAATTTAGGGCACATGTTTCATATTTGACAAGCGGAAAGGCTCAGGCAGCCATTAAAGATGGCGGCGCCCGTGTGAAAAGTGACAAAATTGCGAAATTAGACCTGATACGTCGATACTTGCAGCCTTTTTGGATATTTAGTTGCACGACTTTGTGAAGTAAAACCTAAAACGTCCATTATATATGAATTTTGATGACATTTCGACTGTTTTGATCGACATTGTTCGAGTTCCAAGGGGGAGTTGACTCGGCTATTTCGTCACAAGGAACTTTGTGTTTGCAAATTCCCAGACCTGGCTTTATCTGACCTTATTGGAACCTTCACACGTAAGATATTGCAGTGTATGTATGGTAGGAGATTTATTTTATTAGGTAGACCCATTTATATAATGCTACAGTACATGGTGGACAAATTAGGCCATGACAGATACCATGTGCTTGACCCCTATTGATCCTGTTCAGACATGAGAGTCGAGAGAATGGAGATAGCTTAAGACCAAACATATCTGAGCAGATAACAATGGGATTAACATGTTCTTGTAAACAATCTCATTTATTTCTGGTCTCATGCTGTAGGTAGTCAAACGAAAGATCTTGAACAATCGGACAGTTGTAATGAGTACATCTAACAGGGGGTCAGGAATTCAAGTAAGGATTTGATAAGAACATGTAATACACCCCTTACCTAGATATCTCTGTTGTGTTCAACATAATTTGAACAAATATCTCCATCAGCAGGTGGAATTGTCATGTTTGCTTTATGACAGGGTCGGTCTGACATGTGTTGTCCCGAAGACACCAAATGATTTGAGCATCAAAGGGAAATCAAAGTTCTCAAGACAGTTGTCCCCGTCAGGACACAGATTTTTTTCTGTTTATATCACAAATTTATTATAATTCCGGAATCAACAGTTTGGAAGGAGAACATTTGACGAAAAATCTTAAAGGATGAATCAGTTTTCTACATGACTTTCATGCTTATAATCAGGCAGTTTTCATAAGCCTGTGTAGACTAAGTAACTATAGATGTGGCTCCCAGACTGATTCTCTTCAATTTTTTTACATTATCCTGTCAAGTCACAATTTATATAAATCATTCGGTAACGACAATAGCTTTCAATTCAAGGGTCGAATTCTGGCTCTACAAATTTATTCTCTCCGATGTTTGATGAAAAGTCAATTAAGACCAGCGTCATTCGTCTTCCGCCAATTATTGGCTAAAAGGTCTTTGTGGAAAGGTAGCCAGTTACCTGGCAAGACTGTTGTGTGGACTGCTGGTTAACCCTTTACATTATAGAGACGCTTTCTGACGCCTCTGCAGCAGACGGTATTTGAAAACATAGTGACAAAAGAAGAAATTGCTCAGAATGAGCAATTTCTCCTTTTGCCACAATGTTTTCCTCTTTTAGTCATAGGTTATCATTCAATTATAAATAGAGATTTTCTATTTTTTGACAAACTATGTTCAAAGTCGTCTGCTGCAGATCTGTCGTATGACTGAGGGAAAGGGTTAAAGAAAGTCAAGAAAACAAACTTGTTTGAGGAACTAGCTGCTATGATATAACTATAATTCTGTTGAAAATGGTGTTACACTTCTATCAATCTAACAACTATATTTGTCCATGCTTTGAACAGTCACTATGCACTATGTAGTAATTCAGATCTTGGATAAGTGGCGTTTTGCATGTTCTAAAATCCTTATTTGATACTCTAAAGCGTATGTTGTGGGTACTCAAAAGAATTGTCTCAGTGAGATGATTCTTTTGAGTACCCACAACATAGGATTTAGTTGAGTCATAAGAGAGATGTTGTTAGGAACAGACCAGTTTACTCCTCCTTATCTAGTCAGGACTCTGGTAATTATTATTAACCCTTTCCCTCATACGACAATTCTGCAGCACATGACTTTGAACATATTTTGTCAAAAAATAGAATATCTCTATAATTGAATAGATAAAAATATGACTAAAAGGAAACATTGTTGCAAAATGAGAAATTGATGGTTTAGAGGATTTTTTTCTTTTGTCACTATGTTTTCAAAAAGCCGTCTGCTGCATAGGCGTCAGAAAGCGTCTATATGAGGGAAAGGGTGTTCAATCTGAATCAATGAAATTGTTGATGCTTATAATCCCTCATTGTAGAGAAAATTGATGGGAGTTTCATCTTCGGTTATTGTCAAATTGTTTCAGTATGACTACAGGATTTGACTTTCAGAAGTTGTGGAGACTTTTCAGAGACAAGCAAGAAAAAAGTATTATAAACCAAGACATTGATGAAAAAGATGATTGGACTATTTCAGAGTAAACTAACAAAAACCTGTTTGAGTATCATTTAGAGTAATCTTTTTAAATGATTAAAGTTGTTTTATTTTTTTCTCTTTGTAGGTGGCCCTGAGGCTTTACGTAGAGAAAAACTCGGCTACCCTCATGACGTCAGACCGGGGAACCAGCGGGGGTGCTGAGTTGGATCTTATCACACCGGTAAGTACCACTGAATGTTATGATTTCATGACAAAACTTCACTTTTTCTTATATGAGGATCACAATTGTGTTTGTAGGAACAGAATTTGTGGCTAGCAATAACCCTGCCCCAATCCTAAGTCTGATCAGAGCTCTAGGTAACGTGCCATTGGTAACGTGCCATTTCACGTTCCAAATGTAGTTTATGCAGAGCTATAGCCTATTCCAGGCGATGCTGGATTTGTTTGCATCAATATTCAATGTTTGGAGACATCTGTGTCAGAATAAACAATTGATTGATTGTGGGGTGTTTTCCATTGCCTTTCAGACATTTTTCAGTTTCATCAAGGCATTTCCAGGTAAGTTACCAGTAAGTACTACTGGTCCATTTATCCTGACACCAGCCAGTCAGTTGTAACGCTAATGTCACAAACCCTGAGTGCCAAGGAGGGCAGCCATTACTACCTTTTTAGATCACCTAGAGCCGAAGGCTCAAGGTGAGCTATTCTGATCACTTTTTGTCCGTCGTCCGTCCGGCGTTAACTTTTAGCTTTAAACATCATCTCCTCCCAAACTCCAAGGACAATTTCCGTGAAACATCACAGGACTGTTCCTCTGGTTGGCCTCTTTCAAAGTTGTTCAAAGATTTAAATTCTATTGAGAACTTTGGTTGCTGCGGCATCAAAAAGGGGGCAAAATGTCCAAACTTTAAAAATCTTCTCCTCCGAATCTGCCTGTCAGATTCAAATATAATTTGGTAGAAATGTTCCTTGGGTGAGCCTCTATAAAAATTGTTCAAGCCATACTGATTGGTCAAAAAACATGGCAGTCAGGCGGCATCAGAAAAGGGGCAAAATGACAAAATGACAAAATTCCATTTTTATGAAAGTGCTTGTCTGATTTTAAGAAAATATAATACGAATCTTACTTAAATGATCCTCTATTTAATTTGTTTAAGCCGTTTTGATGGGTAACACAATCATAGCAACCAGGCGTCATCACAAAAGGGGTAAATTGAACTTTTAGCTACAAATGACAACCAACTCCTACCATTCCAATAGACCAATTTCCACAAAACATCACAGGAATGTTCCTTCGGTGGTCCTCTTTCAAATTTGTTCAAAGAATAAAATTCCATTGAGAACTTTGGTTGCTGCGGCATCAGAAAGGGGACAAAATGTCCAAACTTTAAAAATCTTCTCCTCTGAATCTGCCTGTCAGATTCAAATATAATTTGGTAGAAATGTTCCTTGGGTGACCCTCTATGAAAATTGTTCAAGCCATACTGATTGGTCGAAAAACATGGCAGTCAGGCGGCATCAGAAAAGGGGCAAAATGACAAAATTTGAAAATTCCATTTTTATGAAAGTGTTTGTCTGATTTTAAGAAAATATAAAACGAATTTTACTTTAATGATCCTCTATTTAATTTGTTAAAGCCGTTTTGATTGGTTACACAATCATAGCAACCAGGCGTCATCACAAAAGGGGTAAATTGAACTTTTAGCTACAAATGACAACCAACACCTGCCATTCCAATAGACCAATTACTACAAAACATCACAGGAATGATCCTTTTGTGGTCCTCTTTCAAAATTGTTCAAAGATTAAAATTCAAATGAGAACTTTGGTTGCTGCGGCATCAGAAAGGTGACAAAATGTCCAAACTTTAAAAATCTTCTCCTCCGAATCTGCCTGTCAGATTCAAATATAATTTGGTAGAAATGTTCCTTGGGTGACCCTCTATAAAAATTGTTCAAGCCATACTGATTGGTCGAAAAACATGGCAGTCAGGCGGCATCAGAAAAGGGGCAAAATGACAAAATTTGAAAATTCCATTTTTATGAAAGTGTTTGTCTTATTTTAAGAAAATATAATACGAATCTTACTGTAATGATCCTCTATTTAATTTGTTTAAGCCGTTTTGATTGGTTACGCAATCATATCAACCAGGTGTCATCACAAAAAGGGTAAATTGAACTTTTAGCTACAAGTGACATCCAACTCCTACCATTCCAATAGACCAATTTCCACAAAACATCACAAGAATGTTCCTTTGGTGGTCCTCTTTCAAAATTGTTCAAAGATTTAAATTCCATTGAGAACTTTGGATGCTGCGGCATCAGAGAGTGAGAAAAAATACCCAAATTTTAAAATCCTTTTCCTCCATAATCTACTTGTGCGATTGCAAGATAATTTGGTAGAAATGTTTCTTAAGTGACCCTCTAAATAAACTGTTGAAGCCATATTGATTTGGTTGAAAAACAGCGCAGCAAGGCGGCATCAGGAAAGGTGCAAAATGACAAAAACTTTATAATTCCATTCTTATTAAAGTTCTTGTTAGATTTCAAGATATAAATGGCCTTTACTGATAAGCTGTTTCTTGAGAAGTGTCCACTCCTTTCAGTGGAAGACAGTGGTGCAGAGGTAGAGCGTCGGCCTCTCGTATCAAAGGTCCCTGGTTCGAGTCCCGTGATGAGCGTGTCCTGACTTTGGGATTTTTCCACACAAACGGCGCGAGTACTGGTGAAGTCTCCAGGAAGCAGACATCGAGCGTGATTAATCTAAGCCCAAGGCTTGTTTCACAATCGATGTAAAATAAATAAGTTAAAACTAAACTCCTTTCAGTTTCATTTGCACTCCCTGATAAAATTTTCCAGATATTTGCAGTTAAATATTTGCTACTAATTTACTATCAATTAGGTGATCGATTTAGGGCCATCTTGGCCCTCTTGTTTTAATTCTTTTGTATGACCGGATTGGGGATCGAACCCGCAACCTTCCGCTCCCGAGGCAGACAGTCTACCACTACACCACCATGGTGGTTGTCAGAATGAGGAAGAAGCTTTGGTTGGCATCAACAAGACACTTTAATTAATCAGTAGCAACTAAGCGTTCTTTTGAATCCATACTATTGATTCGTATAAAAAAGCACAAAATCCCTGTTTGGTGAACTCTTTAAAAATGTAAACAACCGCTACAGTTGAGAATTTTATCGCTTTTTGTCGGTGGATTGGGGTTAAAATTAAAAAGATAAGATTATGCTAGATGGCCAGGATTGTGATAGGGTCCATTGGACCCTGTCAAGAAAATTGTGAAAGGGTTTGTTGATCTGTACCACTTATATCCGGGTGAAAATCGCTGGAATAACTTTGGCAGAGCTCTAGCTAAGAGACGTGTACTCACAACATTTATCAGGGATTCTTATTTAGATTAGCTTCGAGTCTATGGGAATCATAATGTTTGAGCAAAGTTATTATATTATGTAATACAAAGTACTCGTTGCTTTCTATTGGGACACCCTTTATAGTCAGTGTATGAGTCTGCTTTCTATTGGGACACCCTTTATAGTCAGTGTACGAGTCCCTGCTTTCTATTGGGACTCCCTTTATAGTCTGTGTATGAGTCTCTGCTTTCTATTGGGACACCCTTTATAGTCTGTGTACGAGTCCCTGCTTTCTATTGGGACACCCTTTATAGTCAGTGTACGAGTCTTGTTTTCTATTGGGACACCCTTTATAGTCAGTGTATGAGTCCCTGCTTTCTATTGGGACACCCTTTATAGTCCATGTACGAGTCTGCTTTCTATTGGGACACCCTTTCTAGTCAGTGTACGAGTCTGCTTTCTATTGGGACACCCTTTATAGTCAGTGTACGAGTCTCTGCTTTATATTGGGACACCCTTTATAGTCCGTGTACGAGTCTCTGCTTTCTATTGGGACACCCTTTATAGTCTGTGTACGAGTCTCTGCTTTCTATTGGGACACCCTTTATAGTCTGTGTACGAGTCTCTGCTTTCTATTGGGACACCCTTTATAGTCGGTGTACGAATCCCTGCTTTCTATGGGGACACCCTTTATAGTCAGTTTATGACACGCGAGTCCCTGCTTTCTATCGGAACACCCTTTATAGTCAGTTTATGAGTTGTCGCGACTCGTACAATGAACCTTTTATACATATGGCGTGTTATGAAATTCTCGAAACCCATTTATATTTCAAAGAAGGTTTGAGTGAGTAAGAAAAGAGATCCTTGAAAATTGTGCTTAACCCTTTCCCACATATAGATCCTTTCTGACGCCTCTGCAGCAGACAGCTTTTTGAAAACATAGTGACAAAAGAAGAAATTGCTCAAAATGAACAATTTCTCCTTTTGCCACAATGTTTTCCACTTTTAGTCATAGGTTATCCATTCAATTATAGAGATTTTCTATTTTTTGACAAAATATGTTCAAAGTCTTCTGCTGCAGAATTGTTGTATGAGGGAAAGGGTTGACCCTTTCTCACATGCAGATCTGATGTTCTCCGACGCCTTTGCAGCAGACAACTTTTGAAAACATTTAAACAAAAGGAAAAATTGCTCAAAACGAGCAATTTCTCCTTTTGCCGCAATTCAACCTTTTTCGGTGATTGATTATGCCTTCTTTCATATAAAGATATATTCAGTATTTTTGTCTGAATGGTTTCAAAGTCATCCTCTGCAGATCTGTTGTATGTGGGAAAAGGAGAAATTAATTATTCTTGACCCCCCTTTCCGTTTGTAGATGAATTTTGCTTAAATTTCATTGGTAATCTCTGTATAATTATTGCTGTTAATGTTCACCTGTGTTCTAAATCAGCAAATTGTTTTTTCTTTTGCACATTCGTTGTAAAGCTAACTATCAACTTCAGATTAAAACTTGTTTTAGTATTATGACATATTGACGATGTTCGCCACTTTTGGTCATAGGTTATCCGTTCAATAATCAATTATAGAGATTTTCTACTTTTTGATAAAAATTAATTCAAAGTCGTCTGCTGCAGAATTGTCGTATTCATGAGGGAAAGGGTTAAAGTTAAAATGGTTTTATATCATCCAAGAGAAATCAACCCTCAAGTGAATTCATCACACACTGTTTCTTCAAAATAAGTTTTGACCGTTTTTATTTAAGAAACGGGAGTTTTTGTGGATTCAAACAATACTTTTTATGTACCCTTTTCCTTTTCACAATTATTATTATCATGCACACTTTTGAGACCTAAATAAGGTTTAGTGCGAGACCTTGGTCAGAGGTATAGTGGGAGACAGTTTGGGTTCATTGTATGAGCCTTAGCCACATGATCCAAAGGACAAAGGGGTTGTTTCCTGCCAGAGCGGGTCAACACTTGGGATTTTGCCACACACACTCCCACACAAAGTTTCAGTTTCATTATTGATGATGTTCCCCATTTTTGATTTGGAGACTTAAACCAGTTGAGTGGGAGGCCATGATCAGAGGTATGGTGGGGGCTCAGCGGTAGAGCCTCAGTCATGTTTTGTCTGTCACACACGCCTACAAAGTTACTTTCCAAATATACATATTGATGATGTTCCCCATTTTTACAGAGTTTTAGTTAAAATGGTTTTAGATCATCATAGATAAATCTACCCTGAGTGAATTCTTCACACATTGTTTCTTTAAAATAGTTTTTGACTGTTTTGTTGATAGAAATGGGTGTATTTTGCGGATTCATACATTACAAAATATGTTTCTTGTAAACATTTTACTTTATACGGTCATAAGTATCCCTTTCTGACGTACAGCAATTCTGCAGCTGAAGACTTTTAAAACGTTGTTCACAAAATTATAAATATATAATTATTGAATCAATATGAGCAATTTTTCCTTTTGTGACAAAAGTGCTGCAGAGGCATAAGAAAGCCTGTATTTGTGTGAAAGAGTTAATATCAATCACAATTTGTAATGAAAACATGGAGACCTAAACCGGTTGAGTGGCATGCCATGATCAGAGGTATGGTGGGCGCTCAGCGGTAAAGCTCCAGCTTCATGATCCAAATAAAAACACATGTTTTGTTTCCTTTTAGTGCGGGTCAACATTTAAGATTTTATCACACACACCTACAAAGTTTCAGTTTCTGAATATATATATTGATGATGTTCCCTATTTTAACGGAGTTTTAGTTAGAATGGTTTTAGATCATCATAGATCAATCTACCCTGAGTGAATTCTTCACACATTGTTTCTTTAAAATAGTTTTTGACTGTTTTGTTGATAGAAATGGGTGTATTTTGCGGATTCATACATTACTAAATATGTTACTTGTAAACATTTTACTTTATATGGTCAAAATAATCCCTTTCCGATGTACAGCAATTCTGCAGCAGAAGACTTTTAAAACATTGTTCACAAAATTATAAATATATAATTATTGAATCGATTTGAGAACAATATGAGCATTTCTTCTTTTGTGACAAAAGTGCTGCCGAGGCGTAAGAAAGCCTCTATTTGTGAGAAAGAGTTAATATCAATCACAATTTGTAATGAAAACATGGAGACCTAAACCGGTTGAGTGGGAGGCCATGATCAGAGGTATGGTGGGTGCTCAGCGGTAGAGCCCCAGACTCATGATCCAAAAAACAACACATGTTTTGTTTCCTGTTAGTGCGGGTCAAAATTTAGGATTTTGTCTGTCACACAAGGCTACAAAGTTTCAGTTTCCATATATATACTTATTGATGATGTTCCCTATTTTTACAGAGTTTTAGTTAAAATGGTTTTAGATCATCATAGAGAAATCTACCCTGAGTGAATTCTTCACACATTGTTTCTTTAAAATAGTTTTTGACTGTTTTGTTGATAGAAATGGGTGTATTTTGCGGATTCATACATTACTAAATATGTTACTTGTAAACATTTTACTTTATAAAGTCATAATAATCCCTTTCCCACATACAGCAATTCTGCAGCAGAAGACTTAAATCATTGTTCACAAAATATAAATATATAATTAGTGAATTGATTTAAAATCAACAATATGAGCAATTTCTCCTTTTGTAAGAAAGCCTGTATTTGTGAGAAAGCGTTATTATCATGCACAATTTGTAATGAAACCATAGAGACCTAAACCGGTTGAGTGGGAGGCCATGATCAGAGCCCCAGACTCATGATCCAAAAACCCACATGTTTTGTTTCCTGTTAGTGCAAGTCAACATTTGGGATTTTGTCACACGCCTACAAAGTTTCAGTTTCCATACATATATACATATTGATAATGTTCCCCATTTTAATGGAGTTTTAGTTAAAATGGTTTTAGATCATCATAGAGAAATCTACCCTGAGTGAATTCTTCACACATTGTTTCTTTAAAAATAGTTTTTGACTGTTTTGTTGATAGAAATGGGTGTATTTTGCGGATTCATACAAATATGTTACTTGTAAACATTTTACATTATTCGGTTCTAATAATCCCTTTCCGATATACAGCAATTCTGCAGCAGAAGACTTTTAAATCATTGTTCACAAAATATAAATATATAATTAGTGAATTGAATTAAAATCAACAATATGAGCAATTTAAGACTTGAAACAATGTTCACAAAATAATAAATATATAATTATTGATTCAATATGAGCAATTACTCCTTTTGTGACAAAGCTGCTGCAGAGGCGTAAGAAAGCCTGTATTTGTGAGAAAGAGTTAATATCAATCACAATTTGTAATGAAAACATGGAGACCTAAACCGGTTGAGTGGGAGGCCATGATCAGAGGTATGGTGTGGGCTCAGCGGTAGAGCCCCAGACTCATGATCCAAAAAACAACACATGTTTTGTTTCCTGTTAGTGCGGGTCAACATGTGGGATTTTGTCTGTCACACACGCCTACAAAGTTTCAGATTCCATATATACATATTGATGATGTTCCCCATTGTAACGGAGTTTTAGTTAAAATGGTTTTAGATCATCATAGAGAAATCTACACAGAGTTAATTCTTCACACATTGTTTCTTTAAAATAGTTTTTGACTGTTTTGATGATAGAAATGGGTGTATTTTGCGGATTCATACATTACTAAATATGTTACTTGTAAACATTTTACTTTATAAAGTCATAATTATCCCTTTCCCACATACAGCAATTCTGCAGCTGAAGACTTTTAAAACATTGTTCACAAAATTATGAATATAAATATATAATTATTTAATTGATTTGTAAACAATATGATCAATCTCTCCTTTTGTGACAAAGCTGCTGCAAAGGCGTAAGAAAGCCTCTATTTGTGTGAAAGCATTAACCCTTTCCCTCATATGACAATTCTGCAGCAGACGACTTTTAACATATTTTGTCAATAAATAGAAAATCTCTATAATTGAATGGATAACCTATGACTATAAGTTGAAAGCCTTGTGTCAAAAGGAGAAATTGCACGTTTTGAGCAATTTCTTCTTTGTCACTATGTTTTCAAAAAGCTGTCTGCTGCAGAGGCGTCAGAAAGCGTCTATATGAGGGAAAGGGTTAATATCAATCACAATTTGTAATGAAAACATGGAGACCTAAACCGGTTGAGTGGGAGGTCATGATCAGAGGTATGGTGGGGGCTCAGCGGTAGAGCCTCAGAGTCATGTTTTGTTTCCTGTTAGTGCGGGTCAACATGTGATATTGTCTGTCACACACGCCTACAAAGTTTCAGTTTCCAAATATATATATATTGATGATGTTCCCCATTTTTACAGAGTTTTAGTTAAAATGGTTTTAGATCATCATAGAGAAATCTAACCTGATTGAATTCTTCACACATTGTTTCTTTAAAATAGTTTTTGACTGTTTTGTTGATAGAAATGGTGTATTTTGCGGATTCATACATTACTAAATATGTTACTTGTAAACATTTTACTTTATTCAGTGATAATTATCCCTTTCCTACATACAGCAATTCTGCAGCAGAATCTTGACTTTCAAAATATCGAGGTAAAAATATGGTAAATTTCCATGAATAATAGTATAATTAAAGTTTTCAAGTTGTCTGCTGCGTAAGAACGCGTCTATTTATGGGAAAGGGTTAATATCAAGCATTTTCATGGAGAACTTTCAGACTTGATCAGGGTTTTCAAAATTAACTGATTGCCAATCCAAATGATCTGTTAAAATCGCTCTTTGATCTGTTAGTTTTGCTCCCCAGGGCCCCCTACCAGGGCTTTGCCTGTGACCTAACCCCCAGTCCAACTGGTTACTTTTCTCATTTGATCTGTTTGTTACAAGAAAACATTTTGACAATGGTGTCTGATATGGTCAAGTGGCAGACCTTGTGTCAGAGGCAGGGTGGGAGACATTGGGGCCTCAACTGTAGAGCCCTAGCGGCATGATCCAATGGACAAAGTTTTAATATCCCGCTAGAGAGTCAACATTTCATGATTTGGGGTTATGCCACATACTCCAACAAAGTTTCCATTCCATTTATATATATTCGAGGGCTTGGCGTGAAACGGTTGTAACTGAAATTGTTATTTTTTTACCAAGGTTAATCACCTCACCATAATGTCTTTATAAGCGTTAAATCATTTTTCTTGGTAAACAATGGACATTTAGGTGCCATTGCTCGTTCTGAGCAATGGGATCTAAATTTGCATTGTTTACAAAGGGGTAAAAATTACCCCTAAAGCAGGGTTTTCAAAATAGACGTTTAGTTTTCAGGCCAAGCCCTCGAATTATCCGAAAATTGGACCTATTTGTGCATGCTTTGCCAACAAAGAGTTTATAAATTTGTTATTTGCTGCAAAGTTATCTATTTATGTTGTTTTATTTTGTTCATCTCCCTACTTGCATTTACATTTCCATTTAATCAAAGAATTTGAATGAAAAGAATGTTCATGAAAAATGCGTTGTTAAAGTGCTCAGATTTTAATTAATTGATCACTTGCTTAATGTATTTTTACGATGATGTTCCCCATTTTTACAGAGTTTTAGTTAAAATGGTTTTAGATCATCGTAGATAAATCTACCCTGAGTGAATTCTTCACACACTGTTTCTTTAAAATAGTTTTTGACTATTTTTAAGTTGATAGAAATGGTGTATTTTGCGGATTCATACATTCATTAAAATGTAACGTCTTGTACCGATGCTGGGTGCCAGTGTTCAACCCTTGTTTTGATTCCTGCTGACGCGGCAGAGCAGGTCAACATTTTGGATTTTGTCACGCACTTCTACAAAGTTTCAGTTTCAATATTGATGATGTTCCCCATTTTTGACGAAGTTAAAGTTAAAATGGTTTTTAATCATCGTAGAGAAATCTACCCTGAGTGAATTCTTCACACACTGTTTCTTTAAAATAGTTTTTGACTGTTTTGTTGATAGAAATGGGTGTATTTTGCGGATTCATACATTACCAAATATTTTATTTGATTTGTTGATAGAAACGGTGTATTTTGCGGATTCACTGATTCAAACATTCCTTAATATGTAACATTTTCCTTATCATAATAAATATCATGCACAATTTTCATGGAGAACTTTGAGACCTAAATAAGGTTGAGTGGGACTGACCTCAAGGGGAAGCTGAGGTGGTTCATTGGCAAACCATTAGTCTCATGATCCAAAGAACAAAGGTTTTGTTTCCTGTCAGTCTGTCAAATTTGGGATTTTGCCATACACATCTTCAAAGTCTCAGTTTCAATATTGATGATGTTCCCCATTTTTGACGGTGTTCCAAGTTAAAATGGTTTTAGATTATCATAGATAAATCTACTCTGACTGAATTCTTCACACACTGTTTCTTTAAAAAAGTTTTTGACTTTTTTTTAAGTTGATAGATATGGTGTATTTTGCGGTCATACATTAATATGTAACATTTTCGTGATCATAATTAATATCCTGCACAATTTTCATGGTTAGCTAATGAAGACTCAGACCTAAATAAGTGGGTGACCTTGTTTAGGGGTACAGTGGGAGACTGAATTAGCTGACCACCTGTAGAGCCGCGGCCTCGTGATTCAAAGGACACAGGTTTTGATACCTGCCAGAGAGGGTCAATATTAAGAATTTTGTCACCCACTCCTACAAAGTATCTGTTTCCATGTAATATTAAATAATGATGATGGAGTTTAACCCTTTCCCTCATATAGTAATCTCAGCTGATTTGAAGGCTTCATAGACTTGTTTCTTTCAAATGGTTTTTGACTATTTTTAAAGTTGATAGAAATGGTGTTATTTGTGGATTCCATACATTCATCAATATGTAACAATTTCCTAATCGTAATTTATCTTGTGCACAATTTTCATGGAGAATTTTGAACCCTGCATAATTCAATTTAACCCTTTCCCATATGCAAAAAATCTGCAGCAGACGACATTAAACACATCTGGACAAAAAGTTGAAAAAACTCCATAAATTGAGTTTAATTTTTAAATAGAGTTGAAAACATTGTGACTAAAAGGTGAAATTGCTCATCATTAGCAATTTCGTCTTTTGTCACAATGTCTTCAAATGTCGCCTGCTTTTATTGCGTCAAATTCGTCTATAGGTGGGAAAGGGTTAATGATACAAGCACCAGAAGGGAATTAAATAAGAAACACTCTGGATATCATTTTATCAATAGTCTATAAGAGTTACCTCCCTCGTAAAACGGCATTAACATGGCTGCCAGTTTTGTCACTGAATAAAAACAAAAAATCAATGGAAGGGCACATTGATTGGAGATGAAACAAGATATACGTGGGAGTGTTCTGTTGTTGAGAAGACGGGATAAGGTCGCGTAATCAAGTCTCTTATCTCAAATTTTCTGCGTTACTTCTCAATTAAACTTTATTTTGTGCACGCTCATTTGAAATGTCTCTGCGAGGCCGTTCAAATGAGTACCCACAATATGGGGTTTGGTGTAGGAATAAGCGATTTAGTAAGATGCTGATACTTTAATTATCTGGAGCTCATGATTCTGTTCCCCTGTTTCCAGGCATGAATGGGATTTAATGGGGGAACTGCCATTTTGTTTTGTTGTCCTGTGTAACCCTTGCTGTTCGGCAGTTCTTTTGATCGAGAGAATTTTGTTTGATTGATTTCAAATGGAAATGGCACATCTTCCCATTTATTGACGTTGTTTTCTTTTCATTGCAAAATAATATTATGATTGTTCTAATTTGCTTAATATTTGTATTATTTGCCTCATTTAACTTCAATGCAATGCAGACGTCACTTAAAAATCGTATTTGGATAAACAGTTCAGCATTTTCTACCATGCAGGAAAACTGCAGCAGTTGACTTAAAAATATTTATAAATTAAATGAAAGATTGAAAATAGTTGAAAACATTATGAACTAATTTTTCCTTTGTCACAATGTTTTCAAATGTTGTCTGTTGCATGTGGTAAAAGGTTAAATATGGAAATGGCCAACTAATCCTTTCCATCTTATAATAGACACATTAAATGTTGACGCATTAACGGCAGACAACTTTTTAAAACATTGTGACAAAAGGAGAAATTGCTCATGATGAGCAATTTCCCCTTTTGACACAATGCTTTCAACTCTGTTCAGTAATAAAACTTTTATTTAAAGAAATTCAATAACTTTGCACGGATGATTTCAAAGTTCTTGGCTGCAGATTTGTTACATATATGTGGGAAAGAGTTATCCCTTTTTCTCATACGACAATTCTGCAGCAGACGACTTTGAACGTATTTTGTCAAAACATAGAAAATCTCCATAATTGAATGGATAACCTAGGACAAAAAGTGGAAAACATTGTGGCAAGAGGAGAAATTGCACGTTTTGTGCAATTTCTTCTTTTGTCACTATGTTTTCAAAAAGCTGTCTGCTGCAGAGGCGTCGGAAGGCGTCTATATGAGGGAAAGGGTTAAAGGGTAAAATTTGGTCTATTGGGACGCTGATTAACAGGATGTATGAATTCCGTTTATAAGCTAAATACTTAAATTACATTTTTCAATTTTAACCCTTTCCCACCTGCAGACGTATTTTGATCCAATAGCAGCAGACGACTTTTGAAAACATTGTGGCCAAAGGTGAACTATTGCTCATGATGAGCAATTTCTCATTTGGCAACAATATTTTCAAACTAAGTCTTTATTTAACAATAAAGCTATCTTTTATGGACATTTTTCAGGTTTTTGTCATAATGTTTTCAAAGTCGCCTGCTGCAGATTTGTTGTATGTGGGAAAGGGTTAAGAAGCATTGTAGAAGTTTGAATGTTTTGACCAATTTTTACCAGGTTGCCAGACTGATGAATGAAAGTATCATTTCTTTGGAACTGGAGTCAAATCTATTGTTTGAAAAGTAGAACTTGTTTGTATTTTTGTGTTTTAAAAGCGGATAAAAGGAGTGAACTTGTTCTACCTTCCCCTCATTAGCTAGCCAAACCTTATCCCTTTCCCCTCATACAAACGCTTTCTGATGCCTCTGCAGCAGACGTCACATGAAACATTGAGGCAATGAGGATTTTTTTTTTTTATATTGTACTTAAATTAAAAGATGTTTACCATAGTTTTTCATAGATGTTTTCAAAGTCTTCTGCTGCAGATGTGTTTGTGGTTAGAGGGTTAACAACAAATCTGCAGTAACCATCTTTGATCAAATCTTGGGGAAAGATAGACACATTTCTATAATTTATTGGATAATTTATTTAAATTTTGTTCAGAGTTGAAACCATTGTTGCAAAAGGGGAAATTATGACCCAATTTCTTTTTTCGCCAATGTTTTCAAAAGTCATTGCTGCAGAGGCATAAGTTAATTATGTCTGTATGCATGTGTGAAAGAGAAATTTATATGTACTCAAATGACTGATGAGACAATTAGTTCAAAACGTGAAATTTCTCCTTTTACAACAATATTTTCCACTTTTAGTCATAGGTTATCCATTCAATCATAGAGATTTTCTATTCTTTGACAAAATATGTTCAAATTCTTCGGCTGCAGAATTTTTGTATGAGGGAAAGGGTTAAGGTTGAAGTTGAAGTCAAAATGTAATAAATATCAAATGCATCTGCACTATAGATGCCTTTTGAAGAGATTGTGGCAAAAAGGAGATCTCAATATCATTGCTGATAATTAAGAATTTCTCTTTTTGCCACTACATTGTATGCTTCAGCTCAATTCATTATGTTTACCTTAATGTTTTCCCTCATACGACAATTCTGCAGCAGACGACTTTGAACATATTTTGTCAAAACATAGAAAATCTCTATAATTCAATGGATAACCTATGACAAAAAGTGGAAAACATTGTGGCAAAAGGAGAAATTGTATGTTGTGAGCAATTTCTTCTTTTGTCACTATGTTTTCAAAAAGCCGTCTGCTGCAGAGGCGTCAGAAAGCGTCTATATGAGGGAAAGGGTTAATGTTTTCAAAATTGTCTGCATCAGATTTGTTGTCCAAAGATCTATAAGAGTTAATATCGCCTTAAGCTTGAAATTGGGATTTATAACTTTTGATTAGCATAAAGCCATAATTGGTTTGCATAGCCATGATTTGAAATACGCCATTTAAAAAGCCGATCTATGGTTGATATTTTTGTCAGTAACAAGCACAAGCGAATTGCATTCTTGCATTTTTGTCAGTAACAAGTGAATTGCATTCTTGCATATATATGTCTTTCCATCTTGCAGATGCATTTGCTGCAGACAGCTCTTGACAACAATGTGACAAAAGGAGAACTTGCACAATGTTTGCTATACTCTATTCTATAATTATGTAAACTTTCATTTAGAGATTTTTCATAACTTTGCTATGGTGTTTTCAAAGGCATTTACAGTTGATTTGTTGTTTTTGGGAAAGGCATTAAGTCTGCCTAAATTAGCAATAAATCAAACTCAAGAGGGTTTCAAGGATGTTGGCAGGGCATGTTCTAAGATGCTTATTTGACCCTTTAACCCTATGATGGGGGTACTCGAATGATTCCTCTAAATAAGACGATCCTTTTTAGTACACACATCTAAGGGTTTGGTTGGATAATCAGAGAGATATTGTGGAGAAAAGAGCTGTATACCTCTACCTACCTGGACCTCTGTAGATCATCACGCCATGACACAAAGACTCGTGAGATGGGTTTTTCGTGTGACACGATTCTTGTGATGTTTGATATTCGTCTGGCCAATTAAACTTGATCATTAATAATTATTGACTGATGGTAGTGACCTTTTCCCCCCTGTTAACCCTTTACCACGCTTTTTGACACAATAGCAGCAGATGCCTTTTGAAAACATTGCTGCCAAAGGTGAAATTGCTCATGATGAGCAATTTCTCCTTTGGCCACAATGTTTTCAGCTTTATTTAAAACTTAAGCTATCGTTTATGGACATTTTTCAGGCTTTTGTCACAATGTTTTCAAAGTCGTCTGCTGAAGATTTATTGTACGTGGGAAAGGGTTAAAGAGACCATTGAGTTTGTATATTGACGAACAGCAAGTTTATAACCCTTTCCCAAATAAGGTCTCATTTTGATTTACTGGCATTGGACAAATTTTAACATATTATGTTTGACTAATGTTTTAAATTATAGTCAATGCTCTATGCTTTCATTTACTTTTTGCCGAGTTGTTCTCAAAGTCATCTGCTGCAGATTCTTTGTGTTTAGGAAAAAGGATGATATATTGCAAATTTGCAGGCAAATAATTTGTGAACAAATAATGATGCCGCAATATTTTGCTTCTTGAAATTTCATCATTAAATTCTGTTCCAAGTGTTAAAAGGCAATTTTTTATAATATTCAAACAGCAATTATAATAAATTCTTGAGCAATTCCTCCTTTTGCCACAATGTTTACAAAAGCTGTATCCTGTTGATGTGTTTAAAATGCATCTGTAATTAGTGGGAAAGGGTTAATTAAAATCAAAATTAGAATTATTCTTTAGAATTTTCCAGTTGCCAATTTCTTCAAGCAATATCTCCTTTTGCCGCAATAAACTTGTCTTAAGCAGCCACTCGGGGAAGAGCCAAACTGTGGCTGTTTAACCCTTTCCCTCATATAGACCCTTTCTGACGCCTCTGCAACAGACGGCTTTTTGAAAACATAGTGACGAAAGAAGAAACGAGCAATTTCTTATTTTGCCACAATGTTGGGGTTTCTACTTTTAGTCATAGGTTATCCATTCAATTATATAGAGATTTTCAACTTTTTGACAAAAATATGTTCAAAGTCATCTGCTGCAGATTTGTTGTACGAGGGAAAGGGTTAAAGCAGACGGCGTTTTGAAAACATAGTGACAAAAGAAGAAATTGCACAGAACGTGCATTTTCTCCTTTTGTCACAATGTTTTCCACTTTTAGTCATAGGTTATCCATCTGACAAAATATGTTCAAAGTCGTCTGCTGCAGATTTGTTGTACGAGGGAAAGGATTAATACAAGTAGGCTGCTCAATAGAGGTGACCGTAAACCCTGGTTCCCTCGTACAACAATTCTGCAGCAGACGACTTTGAACGTATTTTGTCAGATGGATAACCTATGACTAAAAGTGGAAAACATTGTGACAAAAGGAGAAATTGCACGTTCTGTGCAATTTCTTCTTTTGTCACTATGTTTTCAAAAAGCTGTCTGCTGCATTAACCCTTTCCCTCATACGACAATTCTGCAGCAGACGACTTTGAACGTATTTTGTCAGATGGATAACCTATGACTAAAAGTGGAAAACATTTTGACAAAAAGAGAAATTGCATGTTCTGTGCAATTTCTTCTTTTGTCACTATGTTTTCAAAAAGCCGTCTGCTGCATTAACCTTTTCCCTCATACGACAATTCTGCAGCAGACGACTTTGAACGTGTTTTGTCAGATGGATAACCTATGACTAAAAGTGGAAAACATTGTGACAAAAGGAGAAATTGCACGTTCTGTGCAATTTCTTCTTTTGTCACTATATTTTCAAAAAGCTGTCTGCTGCATTAACCCTTTCCCTCATATGACAATTCTGCAGCAGACGACTTTGAACGTATTTTGTCAGATGGATAACCTATGACTAAAAGTGGAAAACATTGTGGCAAAAGGGGAAATTGCACGTTCTGTGCAATTTCTTCTTTTGTCACTATGTTTTCAAAAAGCCGTCTGCTGCATTAACCCTTTCCCTCATACGACAATTCTGCAGCAGACGACTTTGAACGTATTTTGTCAGATGGATAACCTATGACTAAAAGTGGAAAACATTGTGGCAAAACGAGAAATTGCACGTTTTGTGCAATTTCTTCTTTTGTCACTGATTTCAAAAAGCTGTCTGCTGCAGAGGCGTCAGAAAGCGTCTATATGAGGGAAAGGCTTAATAATTGTGACAATTCTTTATTAATGAGTCTCATAATGATGTGTCAAGACAGTGTTCTCCCTGCCTACTCGCTGCCGTTATTGAACACTCATTTAAGAATTGATTTTACAGCATTGATATATTTATTTTCAAAATAGTCTGCTACAGATTTTGTTGTATGTGGGAAAGGGTTAAAGATAGGTTCTTATTTTAAATTTAAAATAATCTTAAACATTTACTGGAGATCAAATTTTTAACATTTGTTTGCTTTAACCCTTTCATATAGACGCTTTCTGAAGCCTCTGCAGCAGACGGCTCTTTGAAAACATAGTGACAAAAGAAGAAATTGCTCAAACGAGCAATTTCTCCTTTTGCAACAATGTTATCTACTTTCAGTCATAGGTTATCCATTCAATTATAGAGATTTTCTACATTTTGACAAAATATGTTCAAAGTCGTCTGCTGCAGATATGTTGTAATGGGGAAAGGCTTAATAACTGTGACAATTCTTTATTAACGAGTCTCATAATGATGTGTCAGTGTTCTCCCTGCCTACTCGCTGCCGTTATTGAACACTCATTTTAGAATTGATTTTACAGCATTGTCGCCGACGACACAGTCCTTCTATTCAGGGGCTGGTTCACTTCTCCAATATATGTAATGTTTGTCGATGTGACGCGATACGGAAAATTGTAACATATGGTGGCACTGTGCAGGTGAAATGGAAATGTATTTTGGCCCCTTTTCGGGGCTAAAAGGGGTCTCGTATTGGATTGATCCTTGGGTCTATGGACTTTTAAGGATTTATTGGAAGGATCAGTTTGGAGTTAAATTGGCGTATTTATTGGATTTTGTGTGTATTTATGTATAGGAGTGTTTGGCAATTTCCTACCATATGGTGACATAAACAGCTGTTTGTAACTGATGTACTGTTTGATTAAAGTTTTTTTATTTCATTTTGATCTTTGTTTCCTGCAGTGGTTTTGAATGTAATTGGTCAGTTTTGATACGGTCAGTTTCGGTGTTTTGGTTGAATTGAATGAATAGAAGTTTTAGGACTGCTGAGTGTATTATACCATACCTGTTCAGGGTTTTCAGTAAGAGGCCAGCGGCTAAATTGACCGCTTCAAACACATTTCTGGTCGTCTCAAATCTGTCTAGGTTAGAAGATTTGTTGTGAAAAAATTGTCAGAAACTCTTATTAAAGAGTTGAAACTGTGACTATCCTGTGTAAGCACTTAACCCCTCTCTCATATAGACGCTTTCTGATGCATCTGTAGCAGACAGCTTTTTGAAAACGAGCAATTTCTCCTTTTGCCACAATGATTCCCACTTTTAGTCATAGGTTATCCATTCAATTATAGAGATTTTCTTTTTTTTGACAAAATATGTTAAAAGGGTTAAAGAGTTGAAACTGACGATCCTGTGTAAGCACTTAGTTTTAACACTGATCTGCCTCTTACTTTCATAATTTAGCCTTCTACTAAATTGTTTGAAGTTAGCCCTGCCTGTAATGGCTCTGTGAGATTAACCCTTTCCCTCATACGACAATTCTGCTTTTCAAGATGAGCAATTTCTCCTTTTGCCACACATTTATAGAGAATTTTCGTATGTGCTGTTTTCGATGTCGTCTGCTGCGGAATTGTCGTATGTGGGAAAGAGATCAGCTTTTTGATTTCTCAATAATTGAACGCAATCTTACAAGTATGCAACAGAAATGATATTAACATACGACAAATCTGCAGCAGACGACTTTGAAATATCTTGAAAATATCTTGACAAAAATTGCTTTAATCTTTTTATATGAAAGTATATTTATTGAAGAGAGTTAGAGTTGAAAACATTGTGACTAAAGGAGAAATTGCTCGTTTTGAGCAATTTCTTCATTTGTCACTATGTTTTCAAAAAGCCGTCTGCTGCGGAGACTTCAGAAAGCGTCTGTTTGTGGGAAAGGGTTAATCAACCTTTGGAGTACCACAATATAATGTTTGGAACTAATTATTTTAGAATATGAACATAACACAGATCTTTGACACAACTAATTTTGGAAATCTATTGGTTGGCTTATAGTACCTGATTGGTTCTTCTGTAAAGTGTTAACCCTTTCCCTCATACGACAATTCTGCAGCAGACGACTTTGAACATATTTTGTCAAAAAATAGAAAATCTCTATAATTGAATGGATAACCTATGACTAAAAGTGGAAAACATTGTGGCAAAAGGAGAAATTGCTCGTTTTGAGCAATTTCTTCATTTGTCAATATATTTTCAAAAAGCCATCTGCTGCAGAGGCGTGTCAGAAAGCGTTATATGAGGGAAAGGGTGAACTTATATTTGAAAAGTGTGAAAGATATTAGCATTAAGAAATTCTTCCCTAGGTATTTTGCATATTTGTTGGTCTTCACATCATGATTTCTTGAGTGTAATTGATTGTTTAAAGTTCAGGATTATTGCATTTTTATCGCTCCCAGCATTGTCTGTGTTTGTGTGTGTTGTCCGTTCTGTGGGTATTTCTTGACAACTGTTGGATGGAAGTGAAAATCAATGCTGCTTTAACCCTTTACCTAATAATGATGCTTTCTGACTCCTCTGCAGCAGATGACTTTTTCAAAACAGTGACAACAGATGAAATTGCTCAAAACAAGCAATTTCTCTTTTTTTGCCACAATGTTTTCCACTTTTATTCATTGGTTTTCCATTCCATTAAAGAGATATTCCATTTTTTGACAAAATATGTTCGAAGTCGTCTGCTGCAGAATTGTCGTATGAGGGTAAGGTTTAATGGGGCAAAACATTCATACCAAGAGGAGATGTGCATATTATCAGATTGTTATGGAGTTTGCACTTAAATATTTTACACATTATTTATGGAGCATCCATCTGTTATGAATTTTCTTGTTTTTACATTTAAATAATGGAAAGAGAATGATTGAATGTGCATAGATAGATGTATGCAGACTTGGATATCAGGCATGTTTAACCCCCCTTTTCCCACATACAAGAGTTTTGAAACGGCCAACTTTGAAAACATCAATGAAAAAAGTATGGAAAATTCCTGTAAATGAAGCTATGATTATTGAATAGAGTTGAAGACATTTGTGAGATATTTCAAAAGTCAAAAAACATTGTGGGCAATTTCTCCTTTGGCCACAATGTTTTCAACTTTATTTAATAATAAAGCTAACTTTTATGGAGATTTTCAGGTTTTTGTCACTTCCTTTCAAAGTCGTTTGCAGCAGTTTTGTTGTATGTGGGAAAGGGTTAAACCTATGTTTGGTGTACTTCAGAGAATCTCAATGAGACATTTCTTGTTGGAATAAGACCTAATTTTCTCTACCTTATTTAGCACTCTACAAAGTTAACCCAGTCGCATAAATGCAACATTGAAACAAGGAAGAATATTAACAAAAGTGATACGTAAAAGATAAAAAAAAAGAAATACAAATAACAAATTGTTTTAAGTAAAGATATTTTTGACAAGTGAAAAGGAGGTTCCCATAAACCCACTGAAGACATCCTCCAGAGGTTTCATTTACTTCAATAAAACAGTGAATGTTTTTAACTGTTTGCTCTGTGCGTGAACTGTGACGGATAAATCTCTCAACGTGGATTCCAACTACGAGACGTTTAGTCTTACTTCTCACCTCTCTTCGGGTAGTTACCATGGCGGCCGGTACTACCCCACTAGTTGCCGCGGCAACACAGCAAAGAAGGAGCCAGAAAAGATTATTGACTATTTTGATTATGTAAATCCATCCGATGTAGAGGAAGAGAATTTCGATAAAAGAGGTCATGTGACAGATATAGATGGCACCAATGCCGTCGGTCATGACTGGTCTGATCTTGAAGAAACTGCGGACTATAGTTGGGCTGCCTCCGTGGAGAGGGAATATCCTGATTCAAACAACTGTATAAACTATGCTGAAAGTCAAATAGTTACATCTACTGCTGATTTCCCCAACTTCGCTGAGAATAAAAATGTTGGACTAGAAACGAAGCCGTTTGAAACGTCTGCTGTTAAAAAACCTAAACGCTGTAAAACTGTGAAAAAGAAAAGTGAAGGCCAAATAGATGCTGCTGTTAGAAAAAGACAAAGCATAGACAAGGTTAGGTTTAACAATGATGGAATTGAGCAAAAGTTGACAGTAAAAGATCCCAGTAGCAGTTGGTTTGATAAAAGATCCAAATCTGACAGGAATTCCACATTGGCAGATGATCAAGGTGATATTTTGTCAAGTAACAAATCAAAAACTGAGTTTGAAAAAGATGTCGTAAATAAAACAAATGCTGATTGTAATGATAATAAGCCTAATTGTGTGTCATTTAACAGCCAAAAGGGCTCTGTAAATGAATTAGATCAGCATAAAAGAAAGGCTATAAGGAAACAATCTGATGTAAATAAACATGTAATTGAAGGTGAGAAAGCTTCTTTAAAAGACATAAACCTAAGTAATGCTTCCAATTTTATGTCTAAGAAAGACAGAAAAGTCCACAAATCTTCCATTACATGTAGAAGTGATAAAAGTAAATGTACTACGTTCCTGGAGAAGAAGAAACCAAAGTTTGAAACTGTACAAGAGTGTTGTGATGCTGATATAGACAAGTTGAACTGTAAAGTTGGTGAAACATTGAATCCTTCTGATGTAGCTAATGATACAAAAGTAGATTGTGAAACAACTGATTATGTATCTGGTGCTAATGCAAGTGCAGCTGTAGACAAAACTGATCATAAAAACTGTGATTATCATTCAAAAACTAACGATGGTGTCAAAAATGATGTTGTCGAGGAAACTGGAGATGTGGTTACCATGGAAACAAGCCATGAACACTCAAAACATGGTGCACTTGATGGTAACCGGTTGTCCGTACAGGGCCTTTCGAGGTTAGAGTATGGTACGGCCCTGCAGGTGGATACCAGTTACAACACCGGAGTGAGCAGTGATTCCAACTGTAGTCAGTACAGTGCCAGCTCCTGGGCAAGTGAACTGGACACCAGCAGTAGTCTGGATCCCAGTCCAAACACATGGAACTCATACATAGACAATGGAGACGGGGTCCAGTATGTGGATGGTTACCAGACTCTCAGTGTGAACACAGCTGCATATAGTGACACAAGTGATATTAGTGGGGAGGAATGTAGTTCCTATGAGAACCCTATAGAAACTGGGAACCAGGGGGACTATTCCTATCAAGGGAACCATGTTCAAATTTGTTCAAGGTGGCTCAAGAAAGATTATGAAAATTCGTATCCTGGGCGATATTTTGGGGAGTTTCCCGGGCATATGAACAATTCCTCGGCCAGTGGATATGACCACTGCATAGGGAGGGGCTTCCTAGACCAAAACAATTCATTTCATACCTCAAACATTGAAAGTGCCATAGGCTATAATAGAACTTGTGGGGAGATTGTGGAGGATATCCCAAACGGAGAGGATTCGATCTCCGAGGGATGCCAGTACTGCTGGTATTGCGCATGCAGTCTCTATGGTGAGGCTTACGTGAAACAGATGGTTCCCGGTGATGTGTTCTATTATTCTTCCAATTCCATGGTGTTATGTGTTAAACAGGGAACAAGGGAAAGGGAAATTGAGGTAAAATTTACTGTTATGGTTGATGTTGTTGTTGGTCCTTTCTACGGCAAATGGGAGGTTTTTTTTATGTCAAAAATGCAGGATTAACAAATTCTGACTTCATCTTTGCAGTATACAAAAAATGTGTAACTGGTTTAACCCTTTACCTTGTATAGATGCTTTCTGATGCCTCAGCAGCAGATGGCTATTTGAAAACATGGTGACAAAAGAAGAAACTGCTCAAAATGAGCAATTTCTCCTTTTGCCACAATGTTTTCCACTTTTAGTCATAGGTTAATTCAATTACAGAGATTTTCTATTTTTTGAAAAAATATGTTTAAAGTCATCTGCTGCAGAATTGTCTTATGAGGAAAAGCGTTAACAGGAAAACTTTGGAATTATACTGGACCACAGAACATAATCATTGAACTTTTT